>JAJOOS010002790.1:0-29174 GCA_029582725.1 Solanum chiquidenum | reverse complement strand
AAATCTCACCATGCTGTCAAATAACCTCTGAACATCCCGAACCAAAGGCCGCCTCTCAACACTGATCGCGGCAAGACTCCCCATACTAAGAGTCTTCCTACTCAAGGCATCGGCCACCACATTGGCCTTCCCGGGGTGATACAAAATGGTCATGTCGTAGTCCTAGAGCAACTCCAGCCACCTACGCTGTCTCAAGTTCAGATCCCGCTGAGTGAATATGTATTGTAGGCTCCTATGATCAGTAAATACCTCGCAATGAACACCGTATAGGTAATGTCTCCATAGCTTAAGCACAAATACCACATCCGCCAACTCCAAATCATGAGTGGGGTAATTCCTCTCGTGTGCCTTCAGCTGTCTAGAGGCATATGCTACAACCTTACCCTTCTGCATCAAAACACCTCCAAGTCCAACACCCGAAGCGTCACAATAAACAGTAAATCCAACACCCTCCTCTGGCAAAGTCAAGACAGGTGCTGAAGTCTATAGGGATTTGAGCCTTTGGAAGCTCGCCTCACACTCGGGTGACCAATGAAAAGGAATTGTATGCTGAGTCAATCTGATCAACGGTGCAGCTATAGTAGAGAATCCCTGAACAAAACACCGATAGTAACTCGCCAAGCCGACAAAACTCCGAATCTCGGTAGGTGATGTAGGTCTAGTCCAACCCTGAACCGCCTCAATCTTGGCCGGATCAACCCTAACTCCATCCTTAGACACCACGTGCCCTAGGAAAGCCACTGACTCGAGCCAAAACTCACACTTAGACAATTTGGCATACAACTTCTCATCTCTCAACTTCTGTAGCACGACCCTCAAATGACAAACATGATTCACCTCGGTCTTGGAATATACCAAGATGTCATCAATAAACACAATCACGAAGGAATCCAAGTATGGGCAAAACACTTCATTCATCAACTCCATGAACGTCGCAGGGGCATTGGTGAGCCCAAATGACATCACCAAAAACTCATAATGACCATATCCTGTGTGAAAAGCTGTCTTCGCCACATCTGAAGGCTTAATTCTCAACTGATGATACCCAGATCTCAAGTCGATCTTAGAGAACAAGGCTGCCCCCTGAAGCTGATCAAACAAGTCATCAATACGGGGAAGGGGATACTTGTTCTTCACTGTTACCTTGTTCAACTGTCTATAGTCAATACACATCCTCATCGACCCATCTTTCTTCTTCACAAATAAGATCGGTGCACCCCAAGGCGACACACTAGGGCGTATGAATCCTTTACTCAATAAGTCCTGAATCTGATCCTTCAACTCCTTCAACTCAGCTGGAGCCATACGATAAGGTGGAATAGACATGGGCTTGGTGCCCGGCTCCAAGTCAATAGAGAAGTCAATATCACGAACAGGAGGAACACCAGGTAGATCCTCGGGAAACACATCAGGGAACTCCTGAACCACCAGAATATACTCCATGGCCGGTGACTCAGCTCCAACATCCTGAATGAAGGCCAAATAAGATAAACAACCCCGGTCAATCATCCTCTGAGCCCGAATATGAGATATGACCCTGTTGGGATACGAACCACTAGTCCCTCTCCACTCTACTCTAGGAATACCCGGAATAGCTAAGGTGACAGTCTTAGCATAACAATCAAGAAGCGCATGATAGGGGGAAAGCCAGTTCATGCCCAATATGACATCAAAGTCTAACATATCAAGAAGAATCATATCCACCCAAGTCTCATACCCCGATAAGACAACAAGACAAGATCGATATACTCGATTCACCACTAAGGGTTCACCTACAGGTGTAGAGACTCTAATAGGCACAGACATACGATCACAAGTCAACTCAAGGCCGGAAGCAAAATATGTAGACACATTTGAGAATGTAGAACCAGGATCAAATAACACAGAAGCAGGCCGATGACAAACTGAGAAGATACCTGTGATAACTGCATCAGAAGCCTCAGCCTCGGGCATCCCAGGAAAAGCATAACACTGGGCACCTCTGCCCCCACTCTATGAACCTGAGGCGCCACTAGCACCTCTACCCGAAGCTCTTCCACCTCTACCAGATGCCTGTCCCCGACCCCGACCTCTAGCCGGAGGTGCTGAATCTCTCTCTGGGACCGCGGAGACAGTACAATGTAGTCCAGACTGAGTCTGATGTGGACACTGACGAATCAAGTGGCCTGGATCACCGCAACCATAACAAGACCTCGGTGTGGGTCCTGACTGTGAAGAACCCGAAGTAATGCTCTAACCACTTCGACCCGAACCTGGAGGACCCCGGGCTGCTGGCCTACCCTCGATAGCTGGTAATTAAGCATGTACTGGCCTCTGACGCTGGAAGGACCCGCCTCCCCTGTGTGGGCCCCTACCTCCTGACGAGGTACCCAAATACTGACCACATGTACGGACCCTCTTGGGCCCACCAAAATCATCCCGCTCAAGCAACTCAGCGTCTCTGGCTGCACTCACTATAGTCTGGAAAGAAGCACCCTCTCGAGATGATCTGAACACATAACTACGGATAGTGGGAGTCAAACCCCTGACAAATCTGTGAATCCGCTCCGGCTCACCCAAAATCAAAGCAGACGCATGTCTCGACAACTGACAGAACCGAGCCTCGTAATCTGCAACTGACATGTTACCCTGCACCAAACTGTAAAACCTCATACGGCTCTCCTTCTGTACACTCCAAGGGATGAAACGACCCTCGAAGGCACTAGCAAACTCACTCCACTCCATGGGAGGAGATCCCGCTGGTCTCGAACTCATGAAGGTCCTTAGCCACTCCCTAGCGACACCGCGTAACTGAAGGGATACAAATCGGACGCCCCTCTCATCTAACATGCGTACCGCCGCCAACATCTCTCGACTCAAGGTCAAAAACTCGTGAGCATCATCAGTCTTAGCACCATGAAACTGAGGTGGTTTCATCTTCTGAAACCGCTCATAGCAGACCTGGTCATCATCTGACAAGGCCACCTCAAGCCCAAGTTAATATTTTAGTCGAAAATATAAATAAAAGAAAAATGACTAAGTTTTCAAAAAATCGATTAAACTTATGATTTAAGAGAAATCAAATTTTCAAAAGAACAGAGTCGCCACTTAATTTTTTAGTAAAAATCAAGAAAAAACCTAAGGTTTTCAAAAGATTTAAACAGATAAAATCAATTAAAAATAAAAGGGTTCGAAGCTCAATGTACATTCTGAGAAGGTGTTAGGCCCTCGAAATGCCCGCTAATTTGCGGTTGACCGGCGATTTGACTAAAAATGAGTTTGACTGGTTTTAAAATCTTAATTAAGTAAAGAAAACCTCATAACGACTTTGACTAATTTTGAAATTTTAACTAAGTAAAAGAACTCATTTATTTTAACTAATTTTTTGAAATTTTAACTAAGTAAAGAACTCATTTATTTTAACTTATTTTTTTTAAATTACTATTATTATTTTCATCATTTTATTTTTTATTATTGTCATTTTAATTATCTTAAGGGGAAATGAAGGGGGAATTTTTCTAAAGGGAAATAATTTAATGACAAGGCCAATAAAAATAGAGCTAAAAATAAAGATATTTTAATTTTGAATATGATAAATGGTTAAAATGGCTATTTATGGGAATTTTAATTAAATTAAACCATAATCAAATAAATTGTTAGCCAACAATAATAAATAATAAGAGTGAAGGGAAGAGTATCAAATTTGGGCCTTTGACCCAAATTCCTAAATCTTGAACCTGTCCCAAATCTAAAATTAGTCCAAGTAATGAACTTGGGCCCAACTCTTCCAAGGACCTATAGTAACTTCAAATAAGGATTTGGGCTCATTTTCATCAAAGTTTGATGCTGAGATCCCTTAGATTTTTTGCCCTATATCATACGTATATTGCCATGTATGACTTGTATCCAACCCATTTTGGGCCTTTCGAAATCTGTATTTTTCAATTTTCTGAACCTGCTGACTCGAGTAAGAAGAGCAATTTTGAGCCTTGAAGGCCCAAATCGAAATGCTAAGGGAATAGAGAAGTCCTTGGGGACTCAAGACAGATTCACATGCACCACAAAAGAAGAAAGGCAAATGAGTTAATATACGAATTACTCAAGATTTTAAAAAAATGGAAGAGTATGCCAAAATAGTGAAAATATACCCACTGCTTTAAGAAAAGATAATATGGAAATTTGGCAAGAACACTTTGCATCTAATCACACCATTAAAATAGCTAAATAACCAAAGATGTAGAAAACAATAGATGCATATCACTTATTTTTAAAGACAGTAACTAAGTTGACAATTTTCCTAATGAAAATAATGATATTTTTCACACAAAAAAAATAGAAAAAATAAATTAAAATGAATAAATAAATAAAAATAAGCTACTACCATAGAGAAAAGCCTCAACAGACAATTTGCATGCTATCCATATGCCATGAGATTAACGCATGATAATATTAAAATGAACTAACCAATGTAATTATTTAGGGAAGTCCATTTACTCAAGTTCGAACTATTTAAAACTAACGCATAAACAACTATTAATAAATCTATTCTGGCATACTTCAAAGATGAGAACACAAAGGTATACAAGCACACTTATTGGAATTGATGTTGTTAGGTTTAAAGTACAACATAAACCATAATATGACAATGAGAGGAACTAAGTTCCAGAATCAAAGAAAAGGGCAGAAAATTAATTTAAACTAAAGTAAACGACCACCTTCAAAGCAAATTTCTTCCTAGCACATGGTGATCCATAAACAATGGCAAAAATATAGGATCAATACTTCATACTAAGAAAAGATAGTAATAGCCATGCGTGTTAATAAAACAAACTTTGTGCACTTTGAATAGAGACAAAGCAGTAGACAAAATTAGAAAAACATGATACTGTTTTTTGATGAAATTTTAGGCATGAATAAGAGAGGGAATTTTAGCATTTTTCACAACTTCAAATAAAGAAAGGAGGCAAGCATAGGCAATAGGACATACCATAAAGTTTAGCACAATTTTTACCCAATGAGGCATGCATTAAAGGATAAACTACAATAAATTAAAACTCTAACTTTTAGGACTATAATTTTCTGAAATGAGCATCAACCTACAGCAGCCCTTACAAGAGAAGAGAGGAACATAACTCATGCTTGAAAGCACAGACCTTGGAAAGATTTTTAACTCGAACCCAAATATGAAATTTGACTAATTTGTCACATACAAGCTATATTGCAGACAGACAGAGCAGGGGAGGGAGTTAACAAGGTCGCAACTATTAACTATAGATTCAAGACGACGAATATAAAATACTAAGAACTTAAAATAATGATGTCTTGTTTCATTCCTTCAACTTGAGGTGAAAGAACGAAGGGTGCGACATCAAACACTTACATATTATTGCAGATTTACGACGACAAAAAACAAGACTAAGACGAGAAAAATAGCTACATCCACCAAACATCCCACCAACAACTATACGCATATTCCAATCGCAATCGAGATCAAGAGATGAAACAGAGGACAAAAGTAAACAAAGAACCTCAACTCTTATCAATATTCCGAAGCAGACCAAACCAACCACACTGATTTACGATCAACAGTAAGTCAATAGTATCCCCAAACATCAACATATAAGCAACTCACATAGTCAAGAATCTAACAAAAACACATTAAGAGTAAAAAGAAAGTTTGAACCAAAAATGAATATTACCTGTCGAGATGCAGCGAAATGGGACAGCTAACAAGCTCGATTTTGACTTTTCCACCACACGAACTCAAAGCTCAAACAACACACTAAGAGAACCCAAAGGAAACCCGAATAATAAACTTTCCGAAACTCTTGAACTAGAGAGACTTCCAAGAACTTTTCAAAATGTAAAATCGACAATTCCCAAACCTTTGTAAGCTATATTTCGTGGGCAAATTCTGGCCAACCTATATCTCTTTAAAAGAATTTCCTCCCAATTCTTTCTCAATAATTTTTCTCTTAACACCAAAATTTCCAACTCAAAAAAATCCCCGCACAAATGAACAGAAAAGATGTTTATATAGGGAACAATTAGGGTTCGGATTTTGGGGGGAAAGAGGCTGAAATCCGGATCAACAAGGCCTATTCAAAATTTGAATCCGAAATCCTTTCACCATTTTAGCTAAACACCTTTTTATGCGATTTTCTCCCCATTCCAAAAGAGGGAATGAGAAATCGATGCTTGGGATCAAAGACTTGTCCTTGGGAGCGACGTGTTTTGATACCACGTCCTCAAGGACGAAGCGTGCGCTCTGCTCAAGAATTGAATGAGCGTACTGTTCATGAAGGCAAAGTAACAAAATTACAATTAATTTGCTGGGCATGCGTGAATTGGTGAACGTTGTATGTCACTGTTGTCGTTTCTGTGAGCGTCTGGAGCTACTGTGAAGTTCTGGAATTAGCATTGTTGATGGGTTTAATCGTTGTGAAGGAAAAGTGGGCCGGGTCGGGGATTATTGGGTTGGGTCGGCTGGGAATTGGGCTGGTAATTAAGGGAAATAAGGAGGGAAAAGGCTGCTGGGAATGGGGTCGGTTGGTACTGTTGTTTGTAAGTTGTTGTTGTATTATTATTGTATGGGTATGGGACTGTTGGATTTGGGTTGGCTGAAAGAGGTAAAGGCCCAAAATAATTGATTAAAAGGATTGAGTGAATTGACTAGATTTGGCTAAGGCATGCAATAGAGAATTAATTAACAATTTAGTCAAATTGGGTTAATTAGTAAATTCAACTAGTAACTAAATAAGATGAATTAATATAATTAACTAACGAGCTCCTTAATTTTAACAAGATAACTAATTAACTTAATTATAAAATAATAATTTAAAATTATAACCACAACCTAAGTTAGCAAATTAATAAAACAAACTTCCAAAATAATTAAGCTAATAAGCTAAATAACTCCAAATTACGAATATACTTTAAACCCAATTAATTCAATTGAAGATTTAATTAAAATAAAATATTTTTGAGATAATTTTCGAATATTTAAGAAACACTAATTACATATATAATTATAAAATACTATAAAAATCAACTAAAATCACTTAAAGTGACCTCAAAAAATATTTAACTTTTATAAAGTAATTATTCTAAATTGTTTGGAAATTGAGAAGCTCGAAAATTAATTATTATCGAGGAGGGTCAAAATTGGGTGTCAACAGTTAATATGGTACATCAACCACAAGCTTGGTGTGAAGTATGCGGAGGTGGAGATCACAGAGCTGAGGTATGTGGAGCAAACCCATACTCTGTTCATTTTGTAGGTAATGCTCAACGAAGAGGAAATCACCAGAGCTATGGAAATACCTACAACCCGAGCTGGCGAAACCACCCAAACTTTTCATGGGGTGGCAATCAAAACCAACATCAAGGACAAAACCAATAAAGACCGCATAGTAGTGGACATAAGTACCATCAGCAAAACCATGGTAATCAGCAGGCTGCTAAGCAAAGCGATATGAGTGTGGAGGACATGCTAAAACAAATCATGGCGGATCAAGCTAAATTGGCAGCAAATGTTCGAAACAATCAATTGGCGACTCATAATTTGGAGAAGCACTTTGGGTAGTTTGCTAGTGCCCAAAATTCCCGACCACATGGGAGTTTGCCGAGAAATACCGATCGAAACCCGAAGCAAGTAAATGTTATGAGTACTCGGAGTGGTCGTCCATTGGAGAAGTTGATGCCAAAGGAAAAAGTTGTTGAATAAAAAGGAACACATGTAGATGAAGCAAAACCAAAGGAACAAATGGTGAATGAGGAAACAAAAGTAAAACCACTTCCTCAATTCCCACAGAAATTCAAGAAACAAAAGGAGGAGGAATGTTTTGGTAAGTTTAATGAATTTCTCAAACAGATACATGTTAACTTGTCTTTGATAGATGTGTTGGAGGGCATTCCTAAGTATGCCAAATATGTGAAAGATATGGTAGCCAACAAGAGTAGATTGGCTGAGTATACAACAATAGCACTCACGGAGGAGTGCAGTTCTAGGATCCAGAATAGGCTCCCAATTAAGTTGAAAGATCCAGGGAGTTTCATTGTTCAAATAAAAATTGGCAAATGTGTTGAGGCAAGAGGTTTGTGCGATTTGGGTGCAAGTATCAATTTAGTGTCTACTTCCATGTTTCTCAAATTGGGACTAGTAAGATCCAAGACCACAACCATTATGTTGCAGTTAGCGGACCGTTCGGTGTCAAGACCAGATGGCGTTATTGAAGATGTCTTGGTTCAAGTGGGAACTCTGATTTTCCCCGTGGACTTTGTCATTTTGGATTTTGAGCCTGACCCAGAGGTCTCATTTATTTTGGGACGCCCATTTCTAGCAATCGGAGGTGCAATAATTGATGTGGCGGCCGGTAGACTCACAATGAGGGCCCATGACAAGGTCGAAGTATTTGATATTTACAAGGCAATGAAGTTGCTTGCATTATATGAGGAGTTGTCTGCAATTACAGTCATTGATGAGGAAATGGCAGCTAACTATGTTGAAGCCCAAGACCCTTTAAAGAAAGTGTTAATTAGGCAAGACATTAAGGGAGATATTGAAACCCAGGAGTTGGCTAACATCCTAAATTTCTCGAATGTGAGTATGCTTCACAAGTTTGTGGAGCCATTAAACAGAGTCCTGGGACCACCTCCCAAGTCGTCGATTGAGGAAGCACCAAAGTTGGAGTTAAAGGCTCTCCCTTCTCATCTCAGGTATACATTCTTAGGTGCCAATGAATCCTTACCTGTCATCCTTTCTATGTCTTGTCCGAATTGCAGGTTGAGTCATCTCTAAAAGTATTGAGAAAGAGGAAAATGGCGATAGGCTGGCAAATGGCTGACATACATAGCATCAACCCAACTTTATGCATGCACAAGATATTCATAGAAGAAGGGCACAAGTCAATTGTGCAACCGCAACACAGGCTAAACCCAATAATGACAGATGTGGTGCGCAATGAGGTGATCAAATGGCTAGATGCGGGTATTGTCTATCCAATTTCGAACATCAAATGGGTCAACCCGGTTCAGTGTGTTCCTAAAAAGAGAGGCATGACGGTGATCGCCAATAAAAGAAATGAGTTGATTCCAACCAGGACAGTGACAGGATGGCGAATATGCATGGATTACAGAAGATTGAATGAAGCCACCAGAAAGGATCACTACCCGGTCCCTTTTATTGATCAGGTGTTGGACAGGTTGGCTGGACAAAAATATTATTATTTCCTGGATGGCTATTCAGGATACAACCAAATTGTGATTGCACCAGAGGACCAGGAGAAAACTACATTTACTTGCCCGTATGGGACATATACTTTCAAGAGAATGTCGTTTGGGCTATGTAATTCCCCATCCACCTTCCAAAGATGCATGATGGCTATCTTCCATGATATGGTTGAATTTTTTGTGGAAATATTTATGGATGACTTCTTAGTATTTGGGGAGTCTTTTGATAGGTGCTTGGAGAATTTAGACAGAGTGCTGGCTAAATGCGAGGAAACTAATTTCATCCTAAACTGGCAAAAATGTCATTTCCTAGTGAAGGAAGGGATTGTGTTGCGCAATAAGGTGTCAAAGAGAGGGCTGGAAGTGGATCGTGCCAAAGTGGAAGTAATTGAAAAGCTACCTCCCCCAATTTTTGTAAAAAAGGGGTGCGAAGTTTTTTGGGTCATGCTGGTTTCTACAGGAGATTCATCAAGGATTTATCTAAGATTGCAAGACCCATGTGCAGTCTCCTAGAGAAGGAGATGAATTTTGTATTTGATGAACAATGCATGCAAGTTTTTTAAGCTTTGAAGAAGAAGCTGATAGAAGCTCCAATCCTAACTTCCCCAAATTGGGAGTTTCCTTTTGGGCTGACGTGTGATGCAAGTGATGTGGTTGTGGGAGCAGTGTTGGGGCAAAGGAAAGAGAAGGTATTTCACTCAATATATTATGCAAGCAAAACACTGGATGCGGCACAAACCAACTACACAGTGACTGAAAAAGAAATATTAGCCTTGATCTATGCTTTTGACACGTTTAGATCTTACCTGGTAGGTACTAAAGTTGTTGTTTATACTGACCATGCAGCTATCATGTACTTGTTCAACAAGAAGGATGCAAAGCCGCGGTTAATCAGGTGGATTCTATTGCTGCAAGAGTTTGACATTGAGATAAAAAACCGAAGAGGTTCTGAAAACCAGATTGCAGACCACCTGTCAATATTGGAGAGTTCTTCACATATGGGAGAGCAAGGTCAGATTTGGGAGCAATTCTATGATGAACAACTATTGGCGCTAGAGGTGAACGAACTACCATGGTATGATAACATTGTTAATTATTTGGTTAGCGGATTATTTCCACCAGGTGCAACCACACATCAAAAGAAGAGGCTCATTTATGATGCTCGATTCTACATATGGGATAAGCCTTATCTCTTCAAGCAAGGGCCGGACAAAATGATGAGGAGGTGTGTTCTCGAGTTCGAAATGAGACAAGTGATGGATAGTTGCCACTCGTCTGCATATGGGGGTCATCACGGAGGTGAGCGCACTGCGCATAAGGTGCTTCAATAAGGTTTTTTCTGGCCTATGTTGTTCAACGATGTTGTAGGTTATGTGAAAAGTTGTGATCAATGTCAGAGGATGGGATCTATTTCCAGACGACATGAGATGCCCTTGCACAACATCTTGGAGGTTGAAATATTTGATGTCTGGGGGATCGACTTCATGGGGCCAGTCCCTCAATCGAATGGAAATTAGTACATACTTGTGGATGTTGACTATGTGTCAAAATGGGTTGAGGCAGTGGCGTTGCCGACCAACGATGCTAAAGTGGTGTTGAAGTTTCTAAAGAAGCACATTTTCACTCAGTTTGGAACTCCGAGGGCAATAATCAGTAATGGAGGGACACACTTCATAAATCAATTGGTGAAGAATATATTAGCTAAATATGGAGTGAGACACATGGTAGCTACAACATACCACCCTCAAACTAGCGGCCAGGTAGAAGTGTCAAACAGGGAAGTGAAGTAGATTCTACACAAAATAGTGAATGCCCAAAGGAAAGATTGGGTAATGAAGCTTGATGATGCATTATGGGCATACATGACCGCTTATAAGACCCCAATAGGGACTTCTCCCTATCACTTGCTGTTTGGTAAAGCGTATCACCTTCCAGTTGAATTAGAACATCAGGCTTACTGGGCAATGAAGAAGTTGAACCTGGACCCGAAATTAGCAGGGAGAAAAATGATAGGTCAACTACATGAATTGGAGGAATTCAAACTCCATGCTTATGAAAATGCTAAGTTTTATAAGGAGAAGACTAAACGATGGCATGATAAACATATTGTGCATCAAATTTTTGAGCCTGGCAAAAGGTATTATTGTTTAACTCTAGATTGAGGTTGTTTCCAGGTAAGTTAAAGTCAAAATGGAACGGGCCATTTGAGGTGGTGCGCATGACCGACCACGGCGCTGTAGAGTTATGGAATGAAGAAAAGCAATCCACGTTCAATTTGAATGGACAAAGGGTGAAGCATTACTTCGGACAAGAGGTGGTTCGAGAAGAAGAAAGTTTGGAGTTGAGCAATGAATGAGGGGGAGCTGAGTCATGCCACGACGTTAAATTAGGAGCTACTCGGGAGGCAACCCGAGACTTTGTATTTTAGAAGATATTCCCATTGTATTTTATTTGAATAGGCTAGTTTGGTTTAATTTTAGTTATAGGTTAGGGCAGTGATCTTAACAATTGTAATAATTTTTTTTAGGGCGAGAAAATAGTGAAATTCGTGACGTCACCGCGTCGCGGACTTGTTTCTACAAGAGGACAACCCAAAGCAAAAATTGGGCGTGTAAACCAGTGAAGTCCGCGATAGGAGCGCGTCGCGGACTCTTTTCCTCCAGGTGATGGATGCCCCAGGCAAAGCTGCAAAAAATAGCAAGGTATGTCTGCAACAGCTCTACGTCGCAGACCTGGTAAGTTTTCGGGTATTTTCATTTAAAAAGTCAGGTTTTACCTGGCTAATATGGTAAAACCCGACCCCCATTCCATTATAATCCCCAAATCCGTCCCTTAAACTCTATTTTCTCTTCTAAACTTCTTTATTCCCCTTTCTCCTTCAACCCTAACTCTTCCCCCAAACAAATATGTGTCGCGAAGTTGGACTCTCTCACCGAGTCCTTCAGTTTTTGTAGGTCTAAGCACCAAAGTTATGTGGCCTACACACTATTGTTTTTTTCTTTGGATGATTTACTTAAGTTAGGGCTAATATTCATGTGGGTGATGGGTAAGTAGTCTAGTATGTTTAAATTGTTGTTCTTTGTGATTTTCTGTTTAATCACTACTAGTCATGGTGGTGAAAATTTGTGGATTGCATTTGGTTGACCATGTAACTCAAAAATTGGGGTTTGGGAAGTCTTGAGTGGAAAATAGGTTATGAGGGAAGTGATTGGAGTAAAATGATGTGTGTTGGTTCAAATTCTTAAGTAGAATCTGAGATGTTTGGGTTTGTATGTTTGGGCTGCGATGAATTATGTGAATCATATGCTGAAAATGACATTGGAAAGTCGGAGTACCGTGTTGTTTGTGAAGTTGTGCGCGAGAGTAGGTGTGGGGTGGCCCTCCATTATTGAGTCTCAATAACTGATATGAGCTTTGTCTAATTGCAGGGTACCATGTCAAGCACACAATGGTCGGGCAAAGCGGTGGCATCTAGCAGCCATAAGAGGGTAAGAACGAGCACCACCATTCCCCCGGCACCGCAGTCCCAAGAGGACAAACTCAGCACTACGGGGCTAAGGTTGTCACATCAAAGGGCAAGAAGTGGTACAAATCACACACGGAAGCTAAGTACTTCTCGAATGTGATATTTGATGGTGTCAACTTGGAGAGGGAGTTCCCACACATTATGCGTCCCTGCAAGAGCTGCACATGGGTTTCATCTTTCAAGATCCATCAGAGTGCAATGTTAGTGTGGTGCGGGAATTCTATGCAAATTGGAAGCCCGATGCCCGTTCTCACTTTGTAACCATGCGAGGTGTGGAGGTCCCTCTGACACCTTCAACTATAAATCAAGTACTGGGGACTGCAGATGCCCCTTCTGATGTCCTCACGGGGATCAATATCAAGCCTCTGTATCAACAGATTTGACATGCTTTGTGTGGGGCGCAGTCCACTGCGAAATAGATTCGGCATGGGCATCGCGGTTATCACCAGTCATATCCCTATGCTTACATGAATCGGGAAGCTCGGGTATGGTTAAAAATTATCATGAATTGTCTGATACCAGGCCTGCATTTTACCGAGGTGACGAGAGACTGAGTATGTTTGGTCTATGCTCTAATGAAGGACCTACCCATCAATGTAGGAACGGTGCTAAAATCGGCCATGCGCAAGGCTAGAGTACATCGAGGTCGAAGGTATGCATTTGGGGGACTAATCACTAATTTGTGTAGGCGAGCTGGAGTTCCAGAGGAGAGTGTGGACTACATGGCGCCTCTGTTCACCACACCCCTAAATGTCACGAAGACAAAGGGGCCGAAGAACATGCATAGACCCACTCTCACCACAGCGGAGCGCAATTGGAGGGATGAGATGATCATGGCGCACATGTTTGGATTGGAGATGCTGCGTCATAGAAATGGATGCCGAGCTTCAACTTAGGAGCAGTTGAATGAAATTGCAACGAAGTACCTCCTGAATGAACAGGCTGAGGCATTGCTGGGACTTGGACTTGCATTTATAGAACATGTAAGGGATAATGTTCCAACTGATGAGGACAAGAGGCGAACCATGTCAGATAGTAAATCTGATTCGGAAGCAGAGGAGGGTGACCTTTTGGCTATTGAAGGCACCGACGGTGACGCCGACATAGATGAATGATCAGGGAAGTCCACCCACCTAACCTTGTGTTCTTTTTGAATTCTGTCACACTGTGGACAGTGTTGAGTTGTAAGTGTGGGGTGGGGACTATGTCTGTGTAAATAGTTTTTATAATAGTTTTTGTTGGTGTTTGCTATTTTGTTTTGGGTTCCTTGGTAGTTGTTTTCGGTTCTTTAGCCAAAGACAGTCCTTTTGAACCGTAAAAAAAAAGAGGAGATTTTGTTTCTTAGGATTGAGTCAGTTGTCATAGTTGAATCAAGCCGCCCTATGATAGATGGATGACGACCGTCTTAAGGGCAATTTTTGTCATTTGGGTCTGTAGGGTTGGTTTTTGGCTAAGGTTGCACAACTGTTTTAAATTTTATTGAGAGTGAAAAACATTGGATGACTTTGTGTTGAGACATCTAGGCTTTTTTATGTGACTCTAATTGGCGTGTGATTTGTGTCAGTGACTGGGAAGTAGTATATAGTGATCAGTTCTGAGTTGAATGTGTGCCAAGTGTGTAAGATTTGTGCATTCCTTGCTATTAATTGAGGTCCAGAACTTTTCCGATGTGTCTGCATAGCGAAAAAAAGGATAAGGAATTTGGGAAGTGATATAGGAAATTCTTTGATAGCCCTGATTGTGCCTTCATGTACCCACCTTGATGTATATCCCTAGTTAACCCCTTCGAGCCTTGAACTTATTCTTTGGTAGCCTATTTTGAAGCTAATACCCATTGCTTCTCTGGCCTATAAATTTGATCCAAAAGATCCTAAGCGCTTTGTGTGAATGTAAATAAAGGTAGCGGAAGTTCAGTGGCAAACCCCAGCATAAGTTTGGCTCACTTGAAAAAAAAAATTAAATAAATATCAATCAATAAATAAATAAACCGTGATGAATGAAGTTAGAATGAAAATGGTGGGAAGAGGTGAATGTAAATGCCTTGCAACAAGGGGCCAATGGTTCCAAGAAAAGGAGCTTAAGGAGGAGGTTATTGAAAGAAGGTCCAAAAATGAAGTTTGTTGTGCATTAAAGCGCTTAAGAACGCAATCACTAATTATATCTGAAAAATAGTTCCTACCGGTCCCCTAGTTTGCATTACAACCCTTAAAAGACCTGATTGATCTTGAACTTCCGTATTCTCAAAAGTAGTGAGGCAGTACACTAAGGGCAAGCCTATGGTTCGTTGGTTATGGCTTGTGAATTCTTTCGAGAGTGTGAGCGAAATTGCTTCCCGCACCCATTTTTGTATGAAAATGTTAGATGTGAGTAAATCAGGATGTTCATTTGGAATGAGGGCACATGTTTAATGAGGTCTGATAACTGATATATCTATGGGTCCAAAAGTTGTGCATGAGTTTGATGTGTTATAAGAGTCTATTCTTGAGGCTAGATAGTCTTGCACGTGTCATCCTAATGAATGCATAGTGTTTGTCATGTGTGTAAAGCTATGATAGTTGTTGTGGTCAAAGCTGAAATGCCATTAGGGGAAGTGTAGTAGAGTCATCGTATGTTTGGAAGTGTAAGAGTGTTCGAGGACAAACAAAGTTGTAAGTGTGGGGTGGTGATCTTGGGTGTATTTATGCGCCTAAGAACCAATTTATCCCATATATATAGCTAAGTTGAGAGCATTTTTCGTTGTCGAAATTAAGCTTTGAGAGTATTTTGATGTCACTTTTTCTAACCAAAATGATTAGATGTTTCAGGGTGAAAAGCAAAGAAGAACGAGCCAAAATGGGGCACCTGGTCAGAGGTTGGAAAATAGAAGACGAAGTTGCGGAGAAAAAGGGCCAAAAAGCTGGAGAATACATTATGAAGGAGCATCTCCGCGTCGCGGACCTGACATGTTTGTGTAGAAAAGAAACTCCACTTAATAGTGGAGTGTGCGATGGAAGCGCGTCGCGGAGAGGCTTCCCTTGTGCGCAACTATAGGCGAGGGAACAGGTCCGCGTCGCAGACCTGGACACTAGAAATTGGCCACGTGTTTTATTTTAGACTATAAATAGTTTAAGTGTGTTATTTTTAGGGAGACCCAGTTTTGAAAAGACGAGAGTTGCTCGATTTGGGCAATTTGGCCAACACTTTCTAGGGATTTTCTTCTACTCCTTCATTTTGGTAAATCCTTTTATGATCCATAAACATTACTTGATGATCTTTTGTTTTATGAGTAGCTAAAGCCCCTTATTCTAGGGTTGTAGCTACGATTAATGGCATATTAGTATTTGCTTCTAGCATGAAATAGGTTTTCTTGTGTTTTATGCTTGCATTCTTGTTTAACTATTTTAATGCATGATCAACATTAAAATAAACTCGTTGTCTGCTCTTGAACTCGGAGGATGAATAGAGGGATATACCAAAGAATGTAGGAAGTGTGTTCATTCTAGAGTAAAGTTAGAATGTTTTGTGTATGGGATAGTATCATACCTATATACCGCACTTGATTAATATGCAAGATGATAGCTTAATGCTCTGCCATCGGTCCATGCCTATCCCCGCTCAACGATATAGTTAGGCTGTCGATGGTGGTAGGCGATTAGAGATTGGGAGATCATGATCGTAAATTGAACCTTGCAAATCTATAATGAGGTTAGCCTGTCGAATGCTAGGATAAATTAATATTATGCCGAAAATCGGGTTATGCTGCAACCCTGGGTTACTTTCCCATATTGTGAAATTCTCTTGTTTGAACAGTTTGATTGCAATACTTAATTTTTGAGATTGTTCAACTTATTAATTATAATCAAATTTCTAAAATTGTTTTTCACATAAGTAAATTTAATTTAGACATAACAAAGTTGTTATTTGTTGATTTGAAGTCCCTTGGGTTTGATAATTCGGCTCGAAAGAGTAGTTGTACTACTTGAGTGACCACGTGCACTTGTGTGTGCTTTTGGACGCAACAATAACTTAGAGCAGGGCCTCCTCTCATAGTGACTCTATTGACTACATGTAGGGCATTAGCTGTTGAACTCATTAAGGACTTATAAAAGCTAGGATCTCATTCTTAATTTCTTTTTGTCCTAGCTAGTAAGTGAAGTGAGTTCAAGAATTTGCTTCCTATGAACTCTCTCCCTTATGGCTGCTGAAAAGAATTGATTATTACTATCCCAAGTTGTATCCATTTAACTCTAGATTTTTGGTCTGAGAGCATTTTCCTCAATATTGGACCACTTGTCTAAGTCTTGTAAGGACTTCTTCTCCAGCAATAACAAATTGTCTGAGTAGTGTCTTGTTAGTTGATCTTGTATTTGGATAAGGCCCATTCTTGCTTTTGGGAATTTTCATTTCTATCCCCTTGAACTCCTCTTGATTCAAAACTTTTAAAGGTGATTTCAGTGTCTTCAATCTCCTCCATATATTTTCTATTGGATCAGTTGCTAATTGTGTAGCCTAAATATCTTTTACAATAATTCTAAATTTGGGATAATCAACCCAAATATAAAAGAACTTGAAAGGAGTTTTTATAGTCCAGTGAGCTATTTTCATTGTGAAGAGCATGAGAAATGATTTGATAGTTGAGGTAGCTTATAGATAGTCTGCACATGTCCCCACGTCATCATGCAATCATGGTTGCCAAAAGCTCTGTCAATCCTACTACATATTCTGGTTGCTCCTATTTATTTGTTTGTCCATGTATACTAATTACCTTTCCATGCATTTGCATCAACTCTGTTTTTGATAAATAGCATACATGGACAAACAAATAAATAGGAGCAGCCAAAATATGTAGTTTCCATGCATTTGCAGCAACTCTATTTTTGGTAAATAGACTAGTCCACTGTGGAGCAGGTGGATCTTAAATGGATTCAACATTATCTTTAGATCTAGGGCTCTGTAGCACTGTTCCATTGGTTATCGTAGCGGTAACTGTATGCATTGATACTGGTGTGTTACATGTGAGATCTGGTTGTGCTAACACAGAACTGATCAAATCTAGTCTCTTTGAACCTCTATTTTTGCCTAAGTGAGATATCCATAGATCCTGAATCCATAGTCCTAGACGTATGATTTGGCGTGACTTGTTCAGATGAAGTTTGAGTGTTCCTCTATGTTTGTGCACCAACTGAGCTTCCAAACGAAACAAGTGGTATTTTCTTTAGCATTCCTCATCCTCTTCCACGCCCCTTCACCATGGTTGTAGCTCCATCGGCGTATGTAGATTAACGTGTGCCGAGAGCCAAGAGAGAGATTCTCTTATATATATATATACTCTTCCTCTAACAGTAGTGAAAAGTTATTTTAATTTAATGTTTTAATTATTTTCTTGAAAAAAAAATAGAATCCATATGGGGTATATTTGATCTTCCTCACACATTTTTATTTTTATTTTATTTGTTTTAAAGACTAATTTAAATTTATTATTTTGATGGTCAAATTTATTTATATTTCACTAATTTCCTTGCAAAATTTATCATAGATGCCCTAATTTTTTTTTACAAATACAAAAACTAAATTACAATATAGCCGCAAAAAAATAGTTTTAATTTTTTTCCGTTACACTAAAGAAAAAAAGAACAAGAAACTCAAATAATAATAATCAAAAAAGTCAAAAAATAATTTATGTATAAAAAAAATTAAAATATACCTTAAACTTTACTAGAAGGATCATATATACTCTACATAATTTTAAAAAAAATATCAAGTCAAGAAAGTAAATTTAAACGGCAAAGGGTCAAATATACCCTTGTACTTTTGAAAATAGTTTAAATATACCCTTTGTAATACTATTGGGTCATATATACCCCTACTGTTATACTATGGAACATATATACCCTTATTTTGAACGGAATGCCACGTGGCTGCACAACATTTAAAAGACCCACCCCCAATTTTTCGACCCACTTCACTTGCTCTTTTATCTGATATCCGACCCAAAGTCCAACCCCATTACATAAACCGAAGCTCCGTAATAAGCAAAATTTGGAGGGGAAGTTGATAGATTGAAACTTTGAATTGCTTCGCCGTTCATGGTTGCTGCTACTACGGCAAGAGTTTTCATTTTCTGATATGGTGCCAATGACCTCTTCTTCAACCACGAACTTTTCAGCTTCTTCACGAAATTGTTTGAGGTTCCAACAATCTGTAAATTGAACAAATTTAAAAATTCACTTGAATCAATCAAGACACAAATCTCATTTTTAATTCTCATCGATAAATAGCAAAAAAATAATTTATGGTCACTCTAAAAAATTCCAAAGAAATTTTGTACTTACAGGGTGCTAGTTTTTATTTTACTTTTGGGGTCAAGAGATAGAGTATAGATAATGCTTTTAGTTCAATATATTTTGTGTGTGTGTTTAATTTTTGGTCTTTTCGTCAATACCAAAAGCAACCAACCCCCAATTTCCTTTTACTTTCTATTTCTGCTCTAATCCTAATTTACAAAGAGAAGTTAATTAAAAGGGAGATTTTGATGACTTGTAAGGGTGGTTGCTGCTATTTTCTAGTTAATATTTTGATTGTTGGGAGTGTAATTTTTGGAGAATAGTTTCAAAAAATTATTTTATTGCTTGTATGCAGTCTGATGGTGGTGAAAATGGAGAAGTTGATGTTCCCATGGTTGTTGCTTGAATGGAGTTTGATGATGTTGGAGTAAATGAAAGTTGTGATACAGAGCTTCAATTTATGTTGAATGGAGTTATGAAATAAGGTAGTCGTAGGGATTTTTTTTGATGGGGTTGGACTTTGGATCAGGCAACGGATAAAAGAGCAAGTGGAGCGGATCAAAAAATGAGGATGGATTTTTTAAGATCATGTGGCATTCCATCCATAATAAGAGGGTATATATGTTCCATAGTATAATGGGTAGGGGCATATATGACCCAATAGTATAACGAAGTGTATATTTAAATTATTTTCAAAAGTACAGGGATATATTTGACCATTTTCCAAAATTTAAAACTAATTTTTTCACTTCCGTTAAAGAAAAAATATATGATTTTATAAGGATAATAATATATATGAATCAGATAAAAATATATATGAACCAGTTTTATAACGAGTGTACTCATATTTCTTACTCTCCAAGACAGTTGCTAATACTAATATACTTGTAGTCTCCCTTTATCTTCTTTTATTTCTTCCTTTATTCTCACTAGGGCTTTTCTCTTTCATTTTTCAATTTCTGTCCTCCTTCGATCTCTCAGCTTTACCCTAAGATGGACAAATCGTCGCTCGATGTGGAGCATCCACACTCCATGGGAACCACCATCATCGGCGTCACTTACAACGGTGGCGTTGTTCTCGGCGCCGACTCCCGTACCAGCACTGGTAATTCCTTTTTTATTTTCTTCATAAGGGTTTGATTTATTTTTTCAATTTTTTGTAATGTTGCTGTTGAAGTATCTGATTGATTGATTTGTTTTTTCAATGTCATAATGTTGTTGTGAATACTGAAAATAGAGAGAGTTTGATTTACTTTTAAATAATATAGTCTTGATGAGAAGAGTTTACTTAACAATAAAGTTTTTGTTTTTATGTATGTTTTTATTATGAGAATTTGTGAAAGTAAAGCCCTATTATATTGATTATCTGAGAAAGATCAAATTTATTTGTGGAAATTGTATTTTTTTCTGAATTTGTTAAAAAATGTAGTAGTATTTTTAGTTTTTGTAATCTAAGAACTGCATTATTTTTTTGGTGTGTTTTGCTTTTTGGAAATTTAGGAATGTATGTGGCAAATAGGGCTTCGGATAAGATCACTCAGCTCACTGACAATGTGTATGTTTGTCGCTCTGGATCGGTATGCTACTTTTGCTCTCTCTTTCTTTCTTTGGTAGCATATATTTTGTATTTCTTCAAAAAGAGGAACCCTGGAACTGCTGTCTGTGCTGTGGCATTATCAGTCCCTTTTTTTCCTTTGTTTCCATGAGGGGTTTTTTGTTATCTGGTTCAAGTATTGCCATGTTGAGTAATGTAGATAAAAGCAATTCATGAAGTTGAATTAAGGATTTATGGGTTTAGTATCTCCCTTCTTTTTCTTTGTTTTGATGTTTTTGGAAGGGGTTATAATGTGGCTGAAATTTGTCAGTAATGAATCCAAAACTCTATTTAATTAAATATCTTTTAAATAGCATGTTATCTGCTCTGTAATGATTGACAAATAGAACATAGAATAACCGAAATGCTAACTATGCCAGGAGATATTAGAACTGAAATAGAAATGACATGGCTAAAAGATTCTTCGATTTAAAGCTTGGTAGTTTTCAACATTGAACTTTTTTTGTATTAGCAATGGCGAAACACTTCTCTTGCAATACCAATCCTTAAAAATCTTTCGGGGGCTTGCTCTTCCTCAAAAAGAATTAAATCTCTTATGGGCTTAGTTAAATTCACAGGTCAATTGTGTATTGTCATTGTGTGTCCACTTAATGTGGTATGTTTCAAGGATAGAGTGTTCTGAATTTTAACAAATAGCAAATGGAAATATTCATTTCTCTTTCTCTCTCTGCATCTTATCTATTTATGAGTCACTGAACATCTCTTTATTTTTTCTATAAGGTAAAGTAATTTACCTAATGAAGAGAGGGAAAAATGTCCAGTATATAAGCGGTTACCAAAAAGTAGAGAACTTGGAAATAACTGAACCCTTTTGCCTGCTTATCTTTCTATGATTTTTGGAAATAATGCTCTAAGAAGTTAAAAATGCCTTGATGCTTTGAAGTGAACTTCTGATTTAGAAAATGACCTTGGAGCGTTATATGCTCTAAGAAGTTAAAAATGCCTTGATGCTTTGAAGTGAACTGCCAACAGCTGAGTTGTTTCCATCTCATAATCTATAGCATTCTGAGAGTCCTTATCTCACATGTTATTTTAATGATTGTTTTGTAGGCTGCAGATTCACAAGTTGTTTCAGACTACGTGCGCTACTTTCTACACCAACACACGTAACCCATCAACCCATCTTGTATTTTTATTCAAATGTTTACTTCCTAGATGCAACTATTATGATTTATCTCAGTAACTTGCAAAAGAATCTCCCCTGATAAGAGGCCGTTAACTTCAGCTTCTTCATCAGTTTCTTGTTGGGATTATGGAATTGACTAGTTAACCTATACATACTTTTGAAGTTTGAATGAGCATGCCAAAATTTACCGTCCCTTTTACTTGTTAATTTTCTGGAAATTAGATTATGATGAAGTGGCTTGTGCTTGCCACTTATTTAGTCAAATATTTTCATGATGCACTTTCTAAGGTTGAAAGTTTTTGTGGATGCAGGATACAGCTGGGCCAGCCCGCGACTGTCAAGGTTGCGGCAAGTCTTGTTAGGCAAATATCCTATAACAATAAGGTTTGCTTCTATAAGTAGTATACTATTTCTTATTGTGTTATGTAAAATAATTTCTATCATTTTAAATTCTAAGTTTCCTATTCTCTTTTTTTGCGTGTCCTTTAAAGATTTATACAGATAGCTTGACAATTGTGGAATCTCTGTTTTTTTTTTCTTCGCTACAATGCAAGTAGTTGTAGCTTTTGAAGCCAGGACAAATAGAGACAGGCTTTAAAATTGTATCTGTGTTGCCATATTTCTGATGCTCATTCTGTTGTGTAATAGAGAGTTGCTCTCACAATGTAACTAGAGAATTTCACCATTTAAGAATGGTCATCAAAGCTGGAATCAACATTTTCTTGCTTAGGAAGTTATGAAATCTCAGTGTATCTGTTAGGAGCAACTTTTGTGGTGTAATTTGAGGATTTGATCACCCATTTATCTAATAATTCAAATATTAAAGAGTGGTCATGTCCTAAAGAAAGCTGGAATCTGTGAGTGTACTAACTTCAGCAGTGTCTTACTCAAAAGAAATGTGGTAAACCTGTTCAGTGAAAAAAAAAAGTAAAAAGGATTTTTTCAATGCTGAGCCGATGCCATTTAATTTGTTGCTATTGCACACCATCGGCATTAGGTTTTCGTTTAGTTTTTAGTTATGCAGCTTCGCGACATGATGTGGATGAATTAACTGCCTCTTTTTTTTCTCAAGATCAAGTAAGGAATAATTTTATTAATTACTAGATGTGTATCAAAAGACAACCTAGAAAAGATTCTAGTTGTTAGAACTGAAGTTATCTCTATTTTTGTTCCTGGGTTATTTTCCTCAAGCATTGCAAATTCCTTCATCTTTTTGATGCAATTAATTATACTTTTACTTCATCAAAAACAAAAAAAAAGACAACCTAGAAAAGGCACTATTCCTCTGTACAAATAGGAAGAACCTAATGGGTGGACCCAAAAGAATAATCAATTACATGAGGCTATATGTGATCATGCTCTATTACTTCAAAAGTTCTCCTATTTCTCTTGCCTGCCTTTTCTGTTGATGGTATGTTTTCCTCTCCATACTACCACATTTAGAGGAACAATGCTCCATGCTCTGCATTGTTCTCTTCATCTTCTAAAGTACAGCTGAATCAAGCAACTGTCACCAATCCCCGGCCATGTTTCTCATACAAATTATTTGCATTTCACTGTTAACAAGTATTTAGGGGTCTTTTGGTAGCTGACTAGAGTTATGTAGGTATTAGTAATACATGAATTAGTTATGAGAAAATTTATGTATTATTTTATGCAGTTATGCAGAGTTTAGTTATTCCATCTTCTATTCTGCATAAAATTATACCTAGATTCGCTCATAACTTATTCATGTATTAGTTATGTTGGTTTCTAAATTGCAAACCAAATACCATATTAATTTTATTTTTAGTCCTAACTAACTACCAAACATGGTATTATTTATGTAGGATCTAGTACTTTTTTTTTATAATGGTAACTGTGATGCAGGATCTAATACTTGTATAATATTTCTCCTAACCAGCTACCAAACGATCCCTCAGTGTACACAATCAAATGGTGGTACAAATCAGATTTTATCCTTCTGTTCCTTCCTAAGTTTTCTTAGTTCCATTTCGAGAGATTTTAAATGCATATCATTTGAGAAACCTAAATGGATAAATATGTGCCCTTGCCAATTTTTTTTAGTGAAGATCTTTGTATGGTTCTTTTATTCTTCCCCTAGCTGATTGTGTAGTTTTAAGCATATTGTATGACGACTCTCTTTTTCTCCATTTCGGTGGGATTAAGTTGGAAGAATTTGTACATATATTTATCCGTCCTGTATTTAAAATTGTAGCCTAAACAATGTTTAAAAATAATCTTGTTAAAGTTTCATTTTCTACTTATTGCTGAACTTTTCTAGACACAGGAGGTATTTGATAGGAAATAAATCTGGAAGAGAATGTGTATAACTGGCTTTTGTTCCATGGCTTCTGCTCAGCTTCCTCTGTATTATTTTACCTATATGGCTGTATGTGAGCTAGGTTAAACGTCACCTTTGAGCTCTTTCTAACTGATTTATGATCTCGAAAACTCAGGCTATGCTTCAAACAGGAATGATTGTTGGTGGATGGGACAAATACGAAGGGGGTAAAATATATGGGGTTCCTCTTGGGGGTACACTCTTGGAGCAGCCTTTTGCTATTGGAGGTTTGTTGTCAATCTGTATTGTTGCTTTTCTCATGCATCTACTTCTCAGGAGCACTTTCCTGGTTAACTATTTAGATCTTTTTGGTTCTTGCCAAACTCAAAATTGTAACTTTTTGCACATCAATGATCAAATGAAACTTTAAATTAAAAAAAAAAACCAACTGGTATAGGTTACTTGGTTGTGGTGCCTGTTTCTTGAATGGTATCAACCCAATGGGGTCTGCTGTGCTATAGAATTTAATGGGATAATATCATGGTTATTTTGATTTTGTACAATTGGTTCATTTAATTAGATTTAATTAAATACAAGAGCCATCATCATGTTAGGTCTGGTGGCTACAGTGATTTTAATTTCAACATAGAGTAAGAGGGTGGTGATGGAATTGGCTACTGACCAAACCCTAAGGTATGGTGATAGTGCACTGGATAGGATTAAAGAAGATGATGCCTTGATAGGCACCTAAGGGTGTTCCCCGTGGGTGAAAACCTTGGAGACTAGGGTTTAAATCCAGCAGAGACTAGAACATCAAGTGATTTCTTTCCATCTACCTAAGCCTTGGTGGTAGAGTTACCTCGTATATTTGCTGGTGGGAGGTAGCTGGTACCCAATGGAATAGTTGAGATGTGCGCAACTGGCTTGGACACCACCCTTTAGAAAAAATGGAGAAGATTATGCCTTGAAAGGAAAGACAGGACCTGAGGATTTAAAGCTTATTTTATATTTGCGGTGTTGATATTGAAGTATATCATAGCATTGCATAACATACTCATTTGTAGTTTCGCTTTACTGACCTGTGTTGTGCTTTTGCTGTTGATAATAAATTAAATTCTCAGCCTGCCCTACAATGTCCTCCAACTGCTGAGTTCTGTTCTAATGTTTTCATTTCATATTACAGGGTCTGGGTCTAGTTATTTGTATGGTTTCTTTGATCAGGCATGGAGGGAAGGAATGTCTCATGAAGAAGCAGAGGTTTGTTGCATACGGTCTTTAAAATTTCTCATTTGTATAATATGGGTGACCATTATGAGCCGTTTTCTTAAGAAAACTCTTAATTGTTTCTGTCAAGTAGGCGTCATAGTCTAATTAGATCGGGAATCATTCATATTAAGAATGAAGTCTTTTCTTTCATATTCGATTTCTTAATTCCAGATTTCTCCATTCCTTCCTATATGCCTTTTTAGTACTCGTCTAAGTAATGTGCGCAGTACAAAGTTCATGATGCAGAACTCATTTGGTTCATCCTATTCAAGAAGTTTGATCCCCCTCTAATTTTTTTGTTCTCTTTTTTTGGTTTGCATTTTCTTTGGGGACTTAGATTCAAATTAATGTGTCTCACAACCGAGAAAACTTGGGGGATTTTGTTAGTTCTAGTATGCAGCAATTTTTTTTCGAATTTTCTGTTTCCAAAACAAAGCCTTCTATTTCTGATGGGAAGCGATATGCATTTTAGAGGTCATGTATGATTAGCAGGATGTATTTTTTGATCCGTGTTGCTTTCTAAGCTGTCGTTTTGTGAACTCGAAAGCTATTCAGCAAGACTATAATTCTTTTGGCTTGTGGTAGATAGGTGCAGAGAATCATGATTTGTATTTGTCATGCTTATCTGGTCTGTAGATATTTCCAATGATCAAAATTTCCTTTCATATACTTTTGCAGAAACTGGTTGTGACTGCGGTGTCTCTTGCCATTGCACGAGATGGTGCGAGTGGCGGTGTAGTACGCACTGTAACTGTGAGTGATTTTCTGCTTTATGCTCATTCACAAGCAATTATATGATTAGGAAAAGTTAATTTGCAGCCATATGTCGCTATTAAATTGGAAACCACTGAATTCTCTGCACCTTCACATAGTGTTTTGCTCAACTTAATTTAGAGCCTTGACCTTTTTTTCCTTCTAAAAAGTAATGTCATGTATCAACTGTATATCTTGCATCAATTACAATAGAACCCTTCCTGCTTCATTTGACCAGTGGTTTTAACTCCATTCTCTTTTTATAAGTATATAGCGTTTTGCCAAGTACCCTGAAATTTTTACTTGGATAAAACAATAGCTTAGCTTTGTGGCAGAAAGCCTTGTTATACTCAAAGATAGAGAACCTATAAAAAATATGGTTCTATATGGAAGTCATCTATTGTAACAGGAGCCTTACGGGTGCACCAAAAGACAACAAATTAATGACATGCCTTAATATGTTGACTTACATTATACATACTACCTGTCCTATTTTAAAAACACACCACTTGTGCTTGTTGCCTTTAACGCCTTTTCTAGGCTTATGACTTATTTTGAGATATAAGAAGCTAGTGTTTGCTTTGTTAGAGCATAATATGATGCCCACTGTATGCTTCTGAAAACATATCCCCTTTATGTCTTGTTATGTGTGTGCCCTGTGCCCTGCTGCTCTCTTGCAAGCTTTGCATGATACTTCAGCTACAAGAATTGATTTGTATCCAAAAATATCATCCTCTAGAGTATTGTTTTCCTGAGCACTTAGGGGTTGTTTGGTAGAGTGCTGGATTAGTAATGCTTGCATTAGTTATGAAAGCATTATTTCTTATACATGGTTTGGTTTGATGTATTAGAAATAACAAATCTTGCATAATTTCTATTAAAAAATATAGGTTTACGAAGATACTCTTCACACTTTATTTATTTTTACACTTCCTTTGCAACAAAGTTCTTTGCTAAAACATTAAAAAGATTTCTTTGCTAAAACATCATTAACTCTTCTTCTTCTTCTTCTTTTTTTCAAAAATAATATTAAATAGTTGTACTATTTGAGTCAAAATATTTTTGTGAAAAGTCGGCAAAGAATTTTTTTTATCAAATTTATCGCCACAATAGTAATTTTTTTTATTAAACTATGTTGAAATTAGATTTTTTTTAAAAAAAAAGAATACTTAAGAGGCCATAAAGTCTATTAAGACAGCAACAAATTAAAAGACATTGAAAAACAAATAAAAACAAAAACATATGACAAGAAAGAAAATGAAAAAAGAGAGAGAATATTAGGAAATGTTTTAAAAAGGCTTTGAGGGTAGTTTTGTAATTATTTAATCTAATACAAATATTAAAATGCTATGTATTACTAATACCTAGAATTACTTGGTATTAGAAATACACAACTTAATACACAATAGAGTGTATAACTAATGCAAACATTAGTTATACATGACAAGAAAAAGTGTACCAAATAAGGTACTACTAATACACACACCTAATGCATGCATTATACCTAATACACTCTACCAAACGACTCTTTAGGGCCATAGGGCAATAGCACTTCTTTGTATCTTGCATCACAGAAGTCGTGTGTTGAACAGTCCAAGCAAAGCATAAATCCCTTTTATGCAATTAGTAAAATGGAACTGTTGTGTGTATATTGGCCTTTCGTCTCTGTTCCTATGATTCCAGATGATTAAGAGTGTCTTTTGCCTATTTTTGACAACCAGATTAACAAAGATGGAGTAAAAAGGAAGTTTTATCCGGGTGATACTCTTCCACTTTGGCATGAAGAGATTGAGTCTGTGAACTCACTGCTGGATATTGTGCCTGCAGCAAGTCCAGACCCAATGGTCAGTTGAGAATAGAAAATTGACTGTCAACATGTATTTCTACAAGGTAGTACTGGCCTCCTGTTGTGGATTATTGGTCCTTTCCCCCCTTTGTCCTCTTTGACCTATATGCCCTTTTAATGCTTGACAATTCCAATTCTGTAATGTCATATTTGCTTCAAAAAATTATTTATCGACTATGTTTCAAAACAAGAAAAGGAAGGGTAATTAAAGTGAACTTCTCCTTGTGTATTTTTGTTTGGGTTAAAAGAAGAGGAAGCGGTAATGAACTTTTGGGAGAATATCTTCCCCAGTGAAGCTCACTTTGTGAGTGTGCTCTTTAGGTATAGATAAATGGTCGCCTCTCTACCATTCTCCACTTGGATACTAGGCTTTTGTTTGCCACATGGTTTTGAACTTGTGATATACCCGCGCAAGAAGTGGGGCTCAACTCAGCTGGTAAATCATTGTGAAGAGCTGCCTGCTACAACCATCCTTCATAGAAAAGTGCATGGTATTGTTACACATGTTGATTTTTGAGCAAAAATGTTTTGGTTAAAGATGATGGTATATGTCGAGCAACTGTTGCCACTGCTTTAGACCTTTTTTTTGAGGGACTGTGTTATGCAATTTGGCTATCTAATCTCCGATGGGGTCTTCTCTTTTGCTGCCAAACAAGAATACAATTATTGACTTGTACACATTAACTAACTTTACAAATCCCACTTTTGGACTACTCTGGGTGTCTTTCTTTGGTTGGTCAAAATGCCGTAGACAAGGGGTGACAATTGGGCGGGTTGAGTTAAATTTGGACAGGTCAAAATGGGTCAAGATTCAACCCAACCGAAATTTGTTTGGGCCAATATGGGTTAGTACGGGTCATAATCCAACCTGTCCAATTTTTACTGAGTTTTAATAGCTTTATTTGTTATTTTATAAGCTTTTAGTACCTAATTAAAAAAAAAAATCTTTATTTTTGCCACCCCTAATTGAAAGTAGGAAAAAACAACTGCATAAATGAGCTATAAAATTCAAAATAATTACAAGTTCATAACCCAAACCCAAAGTAATTTCTAAAATACCCATTCTCTCATAAATATAGCCCATGACCCTATTCATTAAGGCTAATAATTTTCGTTTAATTGATACTTCCTCCGTCCCATTTTATGTGGCAACATTTGACCGGGCACGGAGTTTAATAAATAGATAAAGACTTTGAAATGTTTACCAAATTGCCCTTCAAAAAAATAGACTTATTTTCCTCTCTCCTAATAAATGTATTGGAGTACTCTTTTCAAGATTAAGTGG
>JAJOOS010002789.1:0-35094 GCA_029582725.1 Solanum chiquidenum | reverse complement strand
AAATGGTAAAACAGCTAAGAGTATGAATGAGCAACTAGCCGCCATCATTTGGCCTGGTGAATCTACTATTGTTCCGAGAGGCTGGGAAATACCCACAAGTGGGAAGAAGTTGAGGGTTGGAGTTCCTGTCAAAGGAGGGCTGGAGCAATTCATTAAAGTGGAAATAGATGCCAAAACACAAGCAGTAACTGCAACTGGTTTCATTCCAGATGTCTTCAAAGAAGTCATCCAATCTTTGCCATACGCCATCCCTTACGAATTTATTCCATTTCCAATAGATAGCCCCACTTCTCAAGACTATGATGATCTTGTTAACAAGGTCTCCTCAAAGGTAATATCCAATTCTTTTTTGAATTAACCTTTTTGGCTGAGTACCTTACATGCTCCTTTCCGGGACTTCCATATCTACTTTCTTCTTTGACTGAGATCAACCATAAATACTAAAATATCATTGTTTACTTGAACCAGGAATATGATGCAGTTGTAGGTGATGTGACCATTTTAGCGAGCCGAGCCAAGTATGTGGATTTCACATTACCTTTTTCAGAGTCCGGTATTTCTGCTGTTGTGCCGGTAAGGAATGATGATAGAAAGAATGCTTGGATTTTCTTGAAACCTCTAAAGAGCGAGCTTTGGATAACAACAGGAGGATTCTTCATCTTCATTGGTTTTGTGGTTTGGGTACTTGAACATCGTGTAAACAAAGAGTTTCGAGGACCCAAACACAAGCAAGTTGGGATGATATTCTGGTTTTCCTTCTCAACGCTCGTTTTTGCTCATAGTAAGTCTCTAACGCAAGGCAAATTATGTACGAAAAGCTTTAGGATTTATCCTTGTTTCTCAACAAATCATATATATGGCTGGTTGTTTCAGGAGAGAGGGTAACTAGTAACTTTACAAGATTTGTGCTGATTGTGTGGGTTTTCGTTGTTCTGGTGCTGACATCAAGTTATACAGCCAACTTAACATCTATGTTGACAGTGCAACAGCTCCAACCTTCTATAACTGACCTCAATGATCTCATCAAGAATGGAGAATATGTTGGGTACCAAGAAGGTTCCTTTGTCAAAGATGTCTTGAAGCACATGAAGTTTGACAGTTCCAAGTTCAGAAGTTATAGCACATTGGAAGAGTATAGTGATGCCCTCTCTAGAGGAAGTAAAAATGGAGGTGTAGGTGCAATTGTTGATGAACTACCTTATCTCAGACTCTTCCTCAACAAGTACTGCAGGAAGTATATTATGGTCGGTCCGACATACAAGGCTGCTGGCTTTGGATTCGTAAGAATGTCGCACTCCAGTGATATTTCAGAATGATTTCACATTTGTTTAGAATGGTTTATGGTTTACTCAATGATCTGATCTTTTATTTTCTCCCAATTTATTGCAGGCATTTCCAAAAGGATCTCCTTTGGTACCTGACGTCTCAAGAGCAGTCTTGCAGGTAATGGAAGGAGAGTTTATGAATAATATAATACAGAAATGGTTTGGGAATGAAACAGATTGTCCAAAGCAAGATGGAATGGCTATAGCATCTAGCCTCACACTAGATAGTTTTAAGGGCCTTTTCCTCATAGCTGGTGTATCAGCAGGCTCCGCTCTTCTCCTATTCTTCCTCATCTTCCTTTATCAGAATAGAGAAATCTTAGCCACTGATGATTCAGTGTGGCAAAAGCTTTCTGCAATAGCAAATGCCTTTGAAGAAGAGAAAGACAACTCTAATTCTATGTCAGAAGAGCAATCTGAAGGCAATGAAATCCAAACAGCTATGCTGTTTGCAGAAAGTGAAGCTTCTACTGAAATATTTCCCCACCTTCCTTTGCAAAGCCCAGAAATCAGAATTTCCGACGGCTTAGGAGCATCCCCTGCACTTGAAGGGTTCTCTACAACAGAACCTGGAACTCCAGTTCATGAAAACATCACAGGGACAACTGAAGAGAGATAAGCCAGGTTTAAAATAGTTAAACCATATTATATTTGCATTAAGAGGCTGTTCTAGAATTTAGACTTGGTGGGTTTTGCCTTCAACATCTTACAATTGAATTCCTTGCACTGTTGTAATATGAGTTCAAAATTAAATATTTATTGAATTATTAATCTTCCGCATATATTTACGTTCCATGTCAAAATTAAACTTCCGCACCAATTTAAGAATCCCTTTGAGTTATCAGAAAGGATCAGATTGTGTAATTATGAAATTCTGGAAGACAAATTTCTACCTATGAATATTTGAGCAGGGAGCCATTATTATCTTCCTCTGCGGAGTTGATTACTTAGATGATCACTCAATTAATAGTTACTTATCTTAAAAAATCATTTTGTTTGTTGATCTGTGACTGTCGTCCCGTCCATTTTAATGTGTTGTCGAAGAAAATTATCTTTTGAAATAATTATTAGTTGAGTAACCATCTGAAAAAGTCATTCCCGTCCATGTTTATGTGTTCTCTGCAGTGAGATATGTGACTGCCCCCTTCCTTGGTGGATGCCTTTGAGTCACGAGGGATAAAATATTTGTGGTTAAATGTGATCGTTATGAAGAAACAGTAGGAGATGCACACGCCGTTAGTTGACGGTAACAGAGAAAAGGAAAGAAGAGGCAGTTAGTTGATGGGCCATTACCAAGAATTGTGACTAAGATTTCTCCAACTTAACTAGTATTTTGAGTTTGAGTAACTATGATATATAAGATTTCTCTAGCATTAACTCTATTGCGAGTCTCGTCAATCAGGATTATGTCATCTCCAAATAGCATACACCATTTAATATTTTTAGAAATCAAAATTACCGAACACAAGTTTTCTAAGTAACATGTCCACCCCTAGGTATATATGATCATAGCAGATAACTATTATTATCCACCCATAGTTTTATGGATAATAAATAATGAAAGATTATAGGACCAGCATTGCATGTTAGACAACTTGAACATCATATACGTAACTTCCCAAGCAGCTTCCTCTTGCATTAACAATTACTCCCTCTCTGTTTTAAAAGAATGACCTACTTTTCTGATTAGTCTGTTTTTTGGCAACACTTTAATTTCAGTTTTTCACGTGACATGTTTAAGGCCACAAGATGAACATAACTTAATTTAGAACTACAAAATTGAAATGTCATATTTATTTTCTTTAATTCCGTGCCAAGTTAAACTAAGTTACTACTCCTAACCAATTTATAACTGAAAACGCGTAAACTAAAGATTACTAGCTACAGTGGCCTCTTCTACTTACTGGTTTAATTGTAGAATTTATAGCTGAGCTAAATTTGTCAACTTTCTATGCCTTTAGCCAAAATATGGGAAGTCCTTTCAATATAGAAAAACTAAATAATTAAACATACTTCACTATCATATATTTTATACTTTTAAAATATTACATATTTTATCCCTAATTAAGAGTTTCCTACCATATATTGAGGAAAATACATTTAGATACATGCATTTTTGCTATCAGATACACAAAATAGGGAGAGAGGCTAGCAAGATGGGGAGGGAGGCGAGCGAATTCGTTATGTATCCTAGGTACATGTGAATCACACTATATACACACCAGATACATTTATGTGTATGTATGTTGGATACCAGATACATAGGAGAGTGACGAGGGAGAAAGGTGAGCAAGATTTGTTATGTATCTCAGATACATGCGAATCTACTTAGACACAACATATCTAGAGCAAATTACACGTAATTTTAACCCTAAGTATCCTCAGATACATGTATATGAACGTATTCGAACACACCAAAATCTGGTAAGATACATAATATTGCAAACTAGAGTGTATCTAAATAATTAGCTTCTAAACTAATAGGATTCATGTAAGTTCCCCTTCAATATATCCTCTAGATAGTACACACAAAAAGTTATTGGGTATTGGGGGAATGAGTACCATTCAATTTTGTCAATTTTTTATTTAGTCAAACCTGAGGGGTAGTATGCTTACTAGCTGTGCGATTGTAGCATATGTGAAAAGTCCTCACTTTCAATAATCAAACGAATACTTGATTTTCAACCATTTGTTCTTTTGACTTTTCTTTCTGCATTTATGGAGTTTGGTCTTATTAATTATAGGAAAATTTATCATTCTGAATGGTGGTTATCTTGCACAAACACAACTGCTTGTTGCCCAACTCTCAGACTACTTGCTACCAGAGCTTTTACAAATGCATAATCCAAGATGCCACTTTCTAATTCTTTTCATTCAACTTATCTCCATCATTAGCTTTTGCCACTATGTAATTCGAATAAGAGGTGAAGATAATAACACTAGTGCTGTAAAGGTGGATGTGGGTATAATTCTTGATCTGGAAACAGATGTGGGAAAAGTAATGCACATATCTATCTTACTAGCACTTGAAGATTATTATGCCAACGCTAGTCGCGGTGCCATAAGGATAGTTCCTCATATCAAGGATTCCAAGAAAGATGATGTTGAAGCAACATCTGCTGGTAAATTCAGTTCCATGATTTACTTCTGTTAAACTAGCATGCATATCTTACTTTGGGTAAATTCTTATTGTCTGATTGTGTATGTGCAGCCATATACTTGCTAAAGGATGTCCAAGTGCAAGCTATCTTTGGGCCACAAATGTCTACACAAACTGATTTTGTGATTGACTTAGGGAACAGAGTAAAAGTCCCTATCATTTCTCCAGCAACAAGTCCTTCACTTTCAGTCAAGGAAAATCCCTTCTTCATCAGAGCAGCACTTCCTTCTTCAAGCCAGACTAAGGCCATTGCAGCACTTGTTAAAAACTTTGATTGGAGGGAGGTTGTGGTAATCTATGAGGATAGCTCCTATGGGTCCGGGATAGTTCCTCATTTGACTGATGCCTTACTGGAAATCAGCACTTTAGTCTCCTATAGAAGTGTTATTTCTCCGTCAGCCAATGATGATCAAATTCTCAAGGAGTTATACAATATGAATACAAAGCAGACCAGGGTGTTCGTCGTGCACTTGCGACCATATCTTGCCTCCCGCCTTTTTCTCAAGGCTAAAGAAGCAGGGATGATGAGCAGTGGATATGCATGGATCATCACAGATGTGCTAACGAGTCTTCTGGACTTGGTAGATCATTCAGTGATTGAGTCATCAATGCAAGGTGTTCTTGGTATAAAACCTTACATTCCAAGATCAAATCAGTTTAACAATTACACAAGGAGATGGAGAAAGAGATTCCGTCAAGAGTATCCAGACATGGACCAAATAGAACTCAATGTTTTCGGGCTATGGGCATACGATAGCATCACCTCATTAGCAGAAGCAGTAGAGAAAGTGGGCACTACTGCTATCCCAAAATTAAAGAAACCAGACACCAGAGAGAACTTAACAGACTTAGATGCACTTGGAACGTCAGCAGTGGGATCTCTGCTCATTGACTCTATGCGAAACACAGTGCTAAAACAAGGATTAAGTGGTGATTTCCGTATCATCGATGGAGAACTGCTGCCGATCCCATATCAGATTGTGAATATAATTGGGAAAGGAGAGAAAAACATTGGATTTTGGACGAAGAGGGATGGCATTTCATGTAAACTGAAGTTGAATGGTAAACCAGCAGCTAAGTGTAATAATAAGCAACTAGGAGCCATTTTTTGGCCTGGTGAATCAACTTTTGTTCCAAGAGGCTGGGAAATGCCCACAAGTGGGAAGAAGTTAAGGGTTGGAGTTCCTCTCAAAGGAGGGCTGGAGCAACTCATTAAAGTGGAAAGAGATTCAAAAACACAAGCAGTAACAGCAACTGGTTTCTGTGCAGATGTCTTCAAAGAAGTCATCCTATCTTTGCCATATGCTCTCCCTTACGAATTTATTCCATTTCCAATACAAGATCCCCTCACTCTTCCAGACTATGATGATCTTGTTCACAAGATCACTTCTCAGGTAACTGTTCCAATAAACCTCTTAGGCTCTATATCTTACTAACATGGTCCTTTTTGGGACTTCCATATCTATTTTCTGCTATTACAATCAACTATACATACTGGAATAATCATTGTTTGCTTGAACCAGGATTATGATGCAGTTGTAGGTGATGTGACCATTTTAGCGAGCCGGTCAGAGTATGTGGATTTCACATTACCTTTTATAGAGTCAGGTATTTCTGTAGTTGTGCCAGTAAGGGATAATGAGAGGAGGGATGCTTGGATTTTCTTGAAACCTCTAAAGAGCGAGCTTTGGATAACAACCGGAGCATTCTTTGTTTTCATTGGTTTTGTGGTTTGGGTACTCGAACATCGTGTAAACAAAGAGTTCCGAGGACCCAAACGCAAGCAAGTTGGGATGATATTTTGGTTTTCCTTCTCAACTCTCGTTTTTGCTCATAGTAAGACGCTAACTCAAAGCATATTATTATATACGAAAGATATAGGATTTTTCCTTGTGTCTCAACAAATCATATATATGGCTGATTGCTGCAGGAGAGAAGGTAACAAGTAACTTAACAAGATTTGTGCTGATAGTGTGGGTTTTTGTGGTTCTGGTGCTGACATCAAGTTATACAGCCAGCTTAACATCTATGTTGACACTGCAACAGCTCCAACCTACTATAACAGACCTCAATGATCTCATCAAGAATGGAGAATATGTTGGATACCAAGAAGGTTCCTTTGTCAAAGACGTATTCATAAAGCGCATGAAATTTGACAGCTCCAAGTTCAGAAGTTATATCACATTGGAAGATTATGATGATGCCCTCTCAAGAGGGAGCAAAAATGGAGGTGTAGGTGCAATTGTTGATGAACTACCTTATATCAGACTCTTCCTCAACAAGTACTGCAGGAAGTATATTATGGTCGGCCAGACATACAAGGCTGCCGGCTTTGGGTTTGTAAGATTGTCACACTCCACCGATGTTTCAGACAGTGTTTACATATATTTAGAATGGTTTGTTGTTTGCTCAATGATCTAATCTTTTATTTTCTCTCAACTTATTGCAGGCATTTCCAAAAGGATCTCCCTTGGTACCTGGCGTCTCGAGAGCAGTATTGAAGGTGATGGAGGGAGAGTTTATGAATAACATAATACAGAAATGGTTTGGGAATGAAACAGATTGTCCACAGAAAGATGAAACGGCTATAACATCTGATAGCCTCACGTTAGATAGTTTTAAGGGACTTTTCCTCATAGCTGGTGTATCAGCAGGCTCAGCTCTTCTCCTATTCTTCCTCAACTTCCTTTATCAGAATAGAGAAATCTTAGTCACTGATGATTCAATATGGCAAAAGCTTACTGCAATTGCAAAAGTCTTTGATCAAGAGAAAGACGGCTCTAATTCTACGTCAGAAGAGCCATCTGAAAGCAATGGAAGCAATGCACCTAATATGCTCGCAGCAAGTGAAGCTTCTCCTGAGATATTGCCTGACCTTCCTTCACAAAGCCCAGAAATCAGAATTTCCGACGGACTAGGAGCATCCCCTGCTGCTGAAGGGTTCTCTACAACAGAACCTGGAACTCCAGTTCATGAAACCATTACAGGCACAATTGAAGAAAGATGACACATATAGCTACTACCATAATTGTGACACACCTGAATAGGGCCCTATAAGAGATTGTACAGAGATGAGCTAACTTTAGGGTTAGTTAAACCAGATTACGTTATATCTTTGTTACTCTTGGCTAGAATATTAGCATCAAGAGGTGGCTCCAGGATTCCATTTGATGGATTTAACCCTTACTTTTTCTTAGTGGTTTCTTTTCAATCTTATTATTACTCATAGAATGTATGTGTCTACTAACAGTCAATGGACTAGGTCACTGGACAGAAAAATTGTGCAGAAAATAAACAACTCAAAGTAAAACAAATACAAGAGTTTTATGTGGAAAGCCCCTTGCTCAAGGGGAAAAAACCATGGTCTGTCTCACAGGATTTAACCCAACTCAATTATCATTAAAGGAGCAAAACTTCATATTACAAACTCTTGTAACCTAGGAATGAAACTCTTAATCCTTCCCCCTCATAGTAACAACTCTATTACTCAAACACTAAGCAATAACTCTATTGTCCACTAAACCAACTAGCTCTAGTTGATCTAGAATTCAAGGATACAACGTAACTAACTCTAGCTATAACTCGGAATACTCAGAAAAAATCTTCAAATGATCTGATTCCTTTATAACTTGGGAATAGATCTTACAAGTATAAGCACAGAAATATAAACCCTAAAAACAACTAAGAACGATGATAACTCTATCGAGAAATATTTCCTTGAGAGAATGACTTTTGCTATTGTGAATTTTAATATTGCAAAAACTTGGGTTTGTGTCAATGTCGAAGAGACGTATTATAGGATGGACACAAACTCTTGGAGCAATGCCATTGGCTGAGAGTCTGCTGCAAAATACGCACACCAACCACAACAGGTGTTGCAGGTTGCAGCTTTTAGACCGCTGTTTTTTTTCATGTACGGAACTCTCAGTCTCTCCTGGAATCTGGCCCCTCGTTAGATCCCAAAGTTTGTTAAATCATCAAAATTTTAGAGACAATTTAAATAACAATTAGTACCTTGTTTTGTCTTCACTACTTATGTAGAGGATATAATTCAATGAAACCATATCATATATATTTCTTTCATTATGTGCAAATAATGTTTGCAGAAACCAAAAATATTGCAAACTAGTGCTGTTAACAATTTAATAATAATGTTACCTATCTAAAACACATTGCAAATTAAAAAGAAAAACAAGTTTAAAAGATAATAGACAGGGTTATATGTTATTGTGATCATAGCAGAAAACGACCACAGTAAATAATCATAAATAATGGAAGATTATAGGATCACCTCAACTACATGGAAAATAACTTCAACATCATACACGTAACTTCCCGAGCAGCTTCCTCTTGCATTAACAATTACTCTCTTCGTCTCATTTTATGTGGCATCGTTTGACTTGACACGGTATTTAGGAAAAAAAGAAAGACTTTTAAACATGTGATCTAAAACAATCCTTAGAAATTTGTGTAGTTATAAATTATTTCATTAAAGGTTAAAAGGAAAATTTAAAGTGAAATTTTTTCGAGGGAAAAGACTTAAATATGTCATCGAACTTTAAAAAAAGGCTCATCAATGTCATCCGTTAAAAAATTGGCTCATCTATGCTTTTTTTTTTTTGAGAAAAAACTCATTCATGTCATTATTTGTTAACTGAAATGGCATAGATGAGACAAACTTTTAACGGATGACATAAATGAGCCTTTTTACAAAGCTCGATGTCATATTTGAACCTTTTTCCTTTTAAAGAAATGATTTAATTAATGACGTGGTCAAATCATAATTGTCCACGTGTATAGAATGATTTTGCAAAATCAAAATTATTTTTAGTTAACAATAAATGGAATAGATGAACCTTTTCTCAAATAAAAATGACATAAATGAGTCAAACTTTTAACTAATGACATAAATGAGTCATTCAAATTTTAATGGCATATTGGGAAGAAAGGAGTATATATATATATTGAGACAATGACATTGACACCTCCATAATACCCAACCATCCTCATTCCAAGATTCCATCTCCAAGTTGGGTATGTTTACTTTGTTTGGTTTTGCAACTTGTAAGCAAGTTAATACAAAAAATTTAAAGGCGGTATAGGCACAAGTATGGCTTAGTAGGTAAGGGATTACTTTTTTATTAAGAAAGTGTGGACTTTACCTTTTTCAGAGTTCGGAGGGGAAAATAGTTAATCAAAAAGTCCAAAAGGGCAGAAAATTCAGTTAAGAATCAAAAGGGTAATATTTTAACGCCCAAATCAACGTCGTTGGAATCAGGTCAAATTGGGTAAGACTCAAATATTTGAGCCTTGTAAGGCACACCGATGTCAGCATCTTGCCCGGCGGTTGCGCCTTACAAGGCGCATACAATTTGAGCCTTCCTTATAATTTTAAAAAAAGTTTTTTCATTGCTTTTTAATTTAAAATTAAAAAAAAAAAGTTTCTTCATTGTTTCTTTTTTTGGAAGTTAAAATTTTAAAAAAAACGGCTTTTCATTGCTTTTTTTTTTTGGAAAAATTGTATATAATAGCAAACTATTACTTCAAATTAAATGTTATAACCATAGTTTGATTTAATTGTATCACATAGCAAACTGTTGCTATTTCGCCTCTCTTCTGGTGAATCTCGATCACCACTCTCGTTCTCTCCCTCGCCTCTCTCGTTTTTATACAAAATGCAAATGTATAAAATGCATTTGTGTTTGTATAAAGCGAGAGAAAATTGTATATATACATATATTTTCGTTCCCCTCTCTCCCCTCTCCCAGATCTCGCTCGCCACTCTCTCAAATCTCGCTCGTTCACTCGTCTCTCTCACTTATACAAAAACGTAAATGTTTAAAATGCATTTGCGTTTGTATAAAGCGAGAGAAAATTGTATATATACATATATTTTCATTCCCCTCTCTCCCCTCTCCCAGATCTCGGTCGCTCACTCGCCTCTCTCACTTTATACAAACACAAATGTATACATTGTGTTTGTATAAAGCGAGAGAAAACTGTATATGCAAATACAAATGCATATATTTTTGTCCTATACACTTATGATTATACAAATATGATCTTCTCCTGCCCAATTTTCTTTTGTCTTTATCTCTTTCTCGCTTTATACAAACACATATTATATAATTGATCTTTTGTATATGTATACCAAATCAGATTATACAACTGCTTTCTTTTGTATATGTATAGCAAAATATACATATTTATGTTTGCTATGAATCGCAATTATGCAAACTATAGCTATAGCATACAAATATGATTTTTATGTTTGCTATATGTGAAAGTTGCTCTCTTTTTTTTTGGAAGTTAAAATTTTTTTAAAAAAATGTTTTGTCATTGCTTTTTTTTATGGAAGTTAAAATTTGAAAATAAAAACGTTTTTTCATTGCTTTTTTTTTTTGGAAGTTAAAATTTTAAAAAAAAACATTTTTTCATTGCTTTTTTTGGAAGTTAAAATTAAAAAAAGAACATTTTTCATTGCTTTTTTTTTGGAAGTTAAAATTTAAAAAAAATGTTTTTTCATTGCTTTTTTTTGGAAGTTTACATGTAAGTTTTTTTTTTAAAAAAAAATAACGTTTTTTAAAAATTTTTACTTCCAAAAAAAACAATGAAAAAACGTTTTTTTTAAAAAAATAAATTAACTTCCATAAAAAAGCAATGAAAATACGTTGTTTTTTTTAATTTTAACTTCCAAAATTAAAAGCAATTAATTTTTTTTTTAATTATTAGGAAGGCTCAAATTGTATGCGCCCTCGTCTTACAAGACGCTGACAGCGGTGCGCCTTACAAGGCGCATAGAAATTTGAGCATTACCCAATTTGACCTGATTCCAACGACGTTAATTTGGGCGTTAAAATATTGCCCTTTTGGTTCTTAACTGAATTGTATTGTCCTTTTGATTCTCTCTTTAACTCCTCACCTCCATCTTCTCCCTTTCTTTCCTTTCACGTCTTTTTTTTAAATTCTTCATCATTTTCTTCCTCACTTTTTTTTTTCTTTTAAATATAGATCAGTAAATTTTTCAAATCAGTTTTTTCACTCATGAATTTTATTTATCTAATTATTTCGATATCATTTAAATATACATATCAATTTTATTATGTCAACAATATAAAAGGAATACGTAAAACCAAAACCAAAACCAAACCAAGTAGTATCGATTTTCAAAATTTAAAACTAAATCTAACCCAACCAAACTAAACCAAATATCAGTTTTTTTTATTGATTTAATTCAAATTATGGTTCGGTTTAATTTTTTAACCATAATCCTGAACGGCCTACAAGTTGTGCCTCTACCACCATAAAGTTTTATACTACTGACCTATTCTAAACTGAAACCGTGTAAGTAAACTAAAGATTACTAGTCATAGCTACCCTTTGTCCAAGTCATAGAAACAATGGTCTCTTCTACTTATTTGTAACTGGGCTAGCTCTAATCTGAACTTTCACCATGACTTGGCCAAAATATGGGAAGTCCTTTTAGTAGCCTCTAGATAGTCATCCAATGAATACAAAAACTTCATTGGGTATTGGGAGAATGAGTACCAATCAATTTTGTCACTATGTTCATTTAGTCATTTATTGATTTGGTCAAAACTGAGGAGGCTTTACTAGCTTGTGTGTGAAAAGTCCTCTTTCTTTAATGATCAAACTAGTAATATTTTAAACCTTTGAAAACTTTGACTTTTCTTTCTGCAGTTATGAGGTTTGGTCTTATTTAATTATAGAAAAGTTATAGTTAAGATACACATCTCTGAATGGTAATTATTGCACTAGCACAACTGCTTCTTGTCCAACTCTCATATTACTTTCTACAAGAGTTTTTCAAATGCATAATCCAAGATGCAGATTCCTAATTATTTTCATTCAACTTGTTTCCATTATTAGCTCTTGCCACTATGTAATTCGAATAAGAGGTGAGGATAGTAACAATAGTGCTGTAAAGGTGGATGTGGGCATAATTCTTGATTTGGAAACAGAAGTGGGAAAAGTAATGCACATATCAATCTTACTAGCTCTTGCAGATTATCATGCCAACGCTAGTCGCGGTGCCATAAGGATAGTTCCTCATATCAGGGATGCAAAGAAAGATGATGTTGAAGCAGCATCAGCTGGTAAATTCAGTTCCAAGCTTTACCTATGTTAAACTAGCATTACCTTTTTCTCTTTGCTTCAAAAGATTCACTTTTTCTCTAAGATATTACTTTTCCTATTTTGAAAGAGATGTTCAAACAATTACTTATAGTCTGATTGTGTATGTGCAGCCATATACTTGCTAAAGGATGTCCAAGTGCAAGCTATCTTTGGGCCACAAATGTCTACACAAACTGATTTTGTGATTGACTTAGGGAACAGAGTAAGAGTTCCTATAATATCTCCAGCAACTAGTCCTTCACTTTCAGTCAAGGAAAATCCCTTCTTCATCAGAGGAGCACTTCCTTCTTCCAGCCAGACTAAAGCCATTGCAGCAATTGTTAAAAACTATCATTGGAGGGAGGTTGTAGTAATCTATGAGGAAAGCCCCTATGGAACCGGGATACTTCCATATTTGACTGATGCCTTGCTGGAAATCAATACTTTAGTCTCCTATAGAAGTGGTATTTCTCCTTCAGCCAATGATGATCAAATCCTCAGGGAGCTATACAAGTTGAAGACAATGCAGACCAGGGTGTTCATTGTGCACTTGCAAGAAAATCTTGCCTCCCGCCTTTTCCTCAAGGCCAAAGAAGCTGGGATGATGAACAGTGGATATGCATGGATCATCACAGATGTGCTAACGAGTCTTCTGGACCTGGTAGATACTTCAGTAGTTGAGTCATCCATGCAAGGTGTTCTGGGTGTAAAATCTTATGTTCCAAGATCAAATGAGCTTGACATGTTCACCAAGAGATGGAGAAAGAGATTTCGTCAAGAGTATCCAGATATGGACCAAGTAGAACTCAATGTTTTCGGGCTATGGGCATATGATAGCACCACCTTATTAGCAGAAGCAGTAGAGAAAGTGGGCACTACTGCTATCCCAAAATTAAGGAAACCAGACACTAGAGAGAACATAACAGACCTAGATGCACTTGGAACCTCAGAAGTGGGATCTCTGCTAATTGACTCTTTGAAAAACACAGAGCTAAAACCAGGACTAAGTGGTGATTTCCGTATCGTTGATAGAGAACTGCAGCCATCCCCATATCAGATCGTGAATATAATTGGGAAAGGAGAGAAAAGCGTTGGATTCTGGACAGAGAAGGATGGCATTTCACATAAACTGAAGATGAATGGTAAAACAGCTAAAACTAATAATAAGCAACTAGGGGTCATCATTTGGCCTGGTGAATCTACTATTGTTCCGAGAGGCTGGGAAATATCCACAAGTGGGAAGAAGTTAAGGGTTGGAGTTCCTGACAAAGGAGGGCTGGAACAATTCATTAAAGTGGAAAGAGATCCAAAGACACAAGCAGTAATTGCAACTGGTTTAGGTCCAGATGTCTTCAAAGAAGTCATCCTATCTTTGCCATATGCTGTCCCTTACGAATTTATTCCATTTCCAATAGCACATAGCCCAACTTCTCAAAACTATGATGATCTTGTTCACAAGATCACTTCTAAGGTAAAATAACTCACTTACATGCTCCTTTTTTGGACTTCTTATCTATGTCCTGCTTTTGCGACCAACAATAAATACTGAAATAATCAATGTTTGCTTGAACCAGGAATATGATGCAGTTGTAGGTGATATTACCATTTTAGCAAGCCGATCTGAGTATGTAGATTTCACATTACCTTTTTCAGAGTCGAGTATTTCTGCAATTGTGCCTGTAAGGAATGATGATAGGAAGAACGCTTGGATCTTCTTGAAACCTTTAAAGACCGAGCTGTGGATAGCAACCGGAGCATTCTTCGTCTTCATTGGTTTTGTGGTTTGGGTACTCGAACATCGTGTAAACAAAGATTTTCGAGGACCCAAACGCAAGCAAGTTGGGATGATATTTTGGTTTTCCTTCTCAACTCTCGTTTTTGCTCATAGTAAGTCTCTAACTCAAATCAAATTATGGACCAAAAGTTTAAGATTTCTCCTTGTTTCTCAACAAATCCTATATATGACTGGTTGTTGCAGAAGAGAAGATAACAAGTAACTTATCAAGATTTGTGCTGATTGTGTGGGTTTTCGTGGTTCTGGTGCTGACATCAAGCTATACAGCCAGCTTAACATCTATGTTAACAGTGCAACAGCTTCAACCTACTATAACAGACCTCAATGATCTCATCAAGAATGGAGAATATGTAGGGTACCAAAAAGGTTCCTTTGTCAAAGACGTCTTGACACGCATGAAATTTGACAGCTCCAAATTTAGGAGTTATAGCACATTGGAAGAGTATAATGATGCACTCTCAAGAGGTAGTAAAAATGGAGGTGTTGGTGCAATTGTTGATGAACTACCTTATCTCAGACTCTTGCTCAACAAATACTGCAGGAAGTATATTATGATTGGTCCGACATACAAGGCTGCCGGCTTTGGATTTGTAAGATTGTTGTACTTAACTGATGTTTCAGCAAGTGTTAACATTTATTTTAGAGTGGTTAGTGGTTTACTCAATGATCTAATCTTTAATTTTCCCACAACTTGTTGCAGGCATTTCCAAAAGGATCTCCTTTGGTACCTGACGTCTCAAGAGCAGTCTTGAAGGTGATAGAGGGAGAGACTATGAATAACATAATTCAGAAATGGTTTGGGAATGAAACAGATTGTCCAAAGCAAGATGGAATGGCTATAGCATCTAGCCTCACGCTCGATAGTTTTAAGGGCCTTTTCCTCATAGCTGGTGTATCAGCAGGCTCCGCTCTTCTCCTATTCTTCATCATCTTCCTTTATCAGAATAGAGAAATCTTAGCCACTGATGATTCAATAGGAAAAAAGCTTTGTGCAATAGCAAAAGTCTTTGATTTAAAGAGAGACACCTCTAATTCTATGTCAAAAAAGCCATCTGAAGGGAATGAAAGCCTAACGGCTACAGTGTTTGCAGAAAGTGAAGCTTCTATTGAATTATCGCCCAACCTTCCTTTGCAAAGCCCAGAAATCGGAATCTCCGATGGCCTAGGAGAATCCCCTGCTTCTGAAGGGTTTTCTACAACAGAACCTGGAACTCCAGTTCCTGAAACAATGTCAGGCACGATTGAAGAAAGATGACACATATAGCTGCTAACATAATTGTGACACACCTGAATAGGGCCCTACAAGAGATTGTACAGAGATGAACTAGCTTTAGGGTTAGTTAAATCAGATTACATTATTTCTTTGTCACTCTTGACCATAATATTAGCATCAAGAGGTGGCCTCTAGGATTCCATTAGATGGATTCAACCCTTACTTTTTCTTAGTTGTTTCTTTAGCAATTTTATGTTCACTTTGTTTTTTTCATCACTACTTATGTTGTTGTTGTTGTACTTATGTTGGGAATATAATTAAAAGAAGTTATATGTGTGGCATGAAAGAATTCAATACATGCATCCGTTTTCAAGAAATTCAAATGAGGTAGTTTTGTTATGTTACAATAATAGAGCAAAAACAACAAAATCAACACATAAGATGCTAAATTATTTTAAAATTACATAATTCTTATATAGAATATGAAATAATGGGGCTATATGTGAATAACCACATGAGAGATTTGTGCAATGTTTTGATAACAAAGAGCAATCTGCAAATCCCAAATGCAATAAGAAAGAAAGATATAGTAAGTAGTAAATTTATAATGCAGGTCCTAGAACTAGCCTAGAGGATAAGAACATCCGAAGCAATTAGCAGATAACGACCATAGTTACAGATCATAAATGAGGAAAGGTTTTAGGATCACTGCTACATGGAAGAGAAACAGTAATATGTTCAGTTACGCAGGGCGGATGGCGAATATAAGTATAAGATTTGCATTTTCAACATGGATCATAAAAGTATATGTGACAAATCACTAAAATTTAAATAAATAATAGAACATGAACCCATAATTTCAAAGTGTAATGGGCTCAATGGTAAGAACCTAAATATTGAACCCATCTAATCAGAATCTTATATCCCATCTGCGTCAACATATATCATAGGCAACTTCCCTAGCAGTTTCCTCTTGCACAAACAATAACAGTGTCAATGAGCCAATCAAGGGCGGGAGAGTGTTCACCCAAACCCCCTCGACAAAAAATTAAAATGTATACATAGGATATATTTTCTATGTTTATGTACATATATAAATTGTGAATCCCCTAAATAACATGCAAAAGGTTAGCTCCACAATTCAGGAAATTCAAAATACACCCCAATGTCCAAGGTTCAATTCTCAAGGACTGCATTATCTTTTACATTTTTATTTTACAAAACTCTCAGAGTGAAAATCCTGAATCAGCATACCACTAGAGCCAATGGTGGTGGTTGTTTCATTATTGAGTGTCCAAGGAAGTTAATACTTTTTACATTTTTATTTACAAATCCCTCAAATGAAAAATCCTAGATCGGCCACTCAATCCAATAGTGGGTGTTGTTTCATTATTTGGTGTCCAAGCAAGTTATTAATGACCAAGTATAAACAGGAACCATGTAAAATAAGCACCATTCCAAGGTCAACCAAATGAGTTTTTGTCACTGTTCGTTTTGTCAGTTTTTTATTGGGTCAAATTGAGGAGGAAACTTACTAGTTTAGAATGCATGAAAAGTCCTCTCTCAATTCTTCTTTTGGAAATTTTATCTTTGACTTTTCTTTCTACATTGCCTTATTATAGTTTTGTGAGGAATTTACTGGTCCAAGTATATGAAGTTCCCAGATTCTGAAACCATATATCTAGATGCCACATAGTTAAGAGATTTTTAGACACATCTCTAGAAGGTGGTTAATTACTTGCACAAGCAGAATTGCTTCTTTCCCAACTCTCAGACTACTTGCTACCAGAGTTTTTCAAATGCAAAATCAAAGATACTACTGCCTAATTCTCTTCATTCAACTTGTCTCCATTATTAGCTTTTGCCACTATGTAATTCCAATAAGAGGTGAAGATGAAACTAGTGTTGTAAAGGTGGATGTGGGTATAGTTCTTGATATGGAAACAGTTGTGGCAAAAGTAATGCACATATCTATCTTACTAGCTCTTGAAGATTACCATGCCGCCGCTAGTCCCAGAGCTATTAGGATAGTCCCTCACTTGAGGGATTCCAAGAAAGATGATGTTGAGGCAGCATCTGCAGGTAAATTAATTCAGCTCCATGATTTACTTCTGTTAAGCTAGCATATCTTTCTCTCTTTTCTTCTTTTTTCCCTTTGGTTTTCTGTTCAGACGATTTCTTATAGTCTGATTGTGTATGTGCAGCCGTATACTTGCTAAAGGATGTTCAAGTACAAGCCATCTTTGGGCCACAAATGTCTACACAAACTGATTTTGTGATTGACTTAGGGAACCGAGTAAAGGTCCCTATCATTTCTCCAGCAACAAGTCCTTCACTTTCCGTCAAGGAAAATCCCTTCTTCATCAGAGGAGCACTTCCTTCTTCCAGCCAGACTAAAGCCATAGCGGCAATTGTTAAAAACTATAATTGGAGGGAGGTTGTAGTAATCTATGAGGATAGCCCCTATGGAAGAGGGATACTTCCACATTTGACAGATGCCTTGCTGGAAAACAGCACTTTAGTCTCCTATAGTAGTGGTATTTCTCCTTCAGACAGTGATGACCAAATCCTCAGGGAGCTGTACAAGTTGAAAACAATGCAGACCAGGGTGTTCATCGTGCACTTACAATCATCTCTTGCCTCCCGCCTTTTCTTCAAGGCCAAAGAAGCCGGGATGATGAGCAATGGATATGCATGGATAATCACAGATGTGCTAACAAGTCTTCTGGACCTGGTAGATCCTTCAGTAATTGAGTTATCAATGCAAGGTGTTCTGGGTGTAAAATCTTATGTTCCAAGATCAAATGAGCTTGACATGTTCACCAAGAGATGGAGAAAGAGATTTCGTCAAGTGTATCCAGACATGGATCCAGTTGAACTCAATGTTTTTGGGCTATGGGCATATGATAGCATCACCACATTAGCAAAAGCAGTAGTGGAAATGGGCAGCACTGCTATCCCAAAATTCAAGAAATCAGACACTAGAGAGAACTTAACGGACCTAGATGCACTTGGAACCTCAGAATTGGGATCTCTGCTCCTTGACTCTATGCAAAACACAGTGCTAAAAACAGCACTAAGTGGTGAATTCCGTCTCATCAATGGAGAATTGCATCCATCTCCATATCAAATTGTGAATATAGTTGGGACAGGACAGAGAAGCGTTGGATTCTGGAAGGAGAAGGATGGGATTTCATATAAACTGGAGATAGATGGTAAAACAGCTAAGAGTAATAATAAGCAACTAGGAGCCATCATTTGGCCCGGTGAATCTACTATTTCTCCGAGAGGCTGGGAAATACTCACAAGCGGGAAGAAGCTAAGGGTTGGAGTTCCTGTCAAAAGCGGGCTGCAGGAATTCATTAAAGTGGAAAGAGATTCAAAAACACAAGCAGTTACTGCAACTGGTTTCTGTGCAGATGTCTTCAAAGAAGTCATCCAATCTTTGCCTTATGCTGTCCCTTACGAATTTGTTCCAGTTCCAATAACACGTAGCCCCAATTCTCCAGGATATGATGATCTTGCTTATAAGCTCTTTTTTAAGGTAATATCTAATCCTTGTTTGAATTAGCCTCTTTGGCGGAATACCTTACCCACATGCTCCCTTTGGATTTTCTTATTTTGCTTTTTCTTTGGCAAAAGCACTGAACCAACCATTGTTTACTTAAACCAGAAACATGATGCAGTTATAGGTGACGTGACCATTACAGCGAACCGATCCAAGTATGTGGATTTCACGTTACCTTTTACAGAGTCGGGTATTTCTGCAGTTGTACCAGTAAAGGATGATGACAGGAAGAGTGCTTGGATTTTCGTGAAACCTCTAAAGAGAGAGCTTTGGATGACAACTGGAGCATTCTTCGTTTTCATTGGTTTTGTTGTGTGGGTACTGGAGCATCGTGTAAACGAAGAGTTTCGAGGACCCAAATGCAAGCAAGTTGGGATGATATTATGGTTTTCCTTCTCAACTCTCGTTTTTGCTCATAGTAAGTCTCTAACTCAAAGCAAATTATAGACTAGAACTTTAGAATTTCTCAACAAATCATATATATGGCTGGTTATTGCAGGAGAGAGGGTAACAAGTAACTTAACAAGATTTGTGCTGATTGTCTGGGTTTTCGTGGTTCTGGTGCTGACATCGAGTTATACAGCCAGCTTAACATCTATGTTAACAGCACAAAAGCTTCAACCTACTGTAACAGACCTCAATGATCTCATCAAGAATGGAGAATATGTAGGGTACCAAAAAGGTTCCTTTGTCAAAGACGTCTTGACACGCATGAAATTTGACAGCTCCAAATTTAGGAGTTATAGCACATTGGAAGAGTATAATGATGCACTCTCAAGGGGAAGTAAAAATGGAGGTGTAGGTGCAATTGTTGATGAACTACCTTATCTCAGACTCTTCCTCAATAAATACTGCAGGAAGTATACTATGGTTGGTCCGACTTACAAGACTGCTGGTTTTGGATTTGTAAGATTCTCTCTGTGCCTGGAAATGTTCCGTAATTGAAATTATACTATCCACGGTAGTTTGCTCAATCTAATCTTATATTATCCCGCAACTTCTTACAGGCATTTCCAAAAGGATCACCTCTGGTACCTGATGTATCAAGAGCAGTCTTGAAGGTGATGGAGGGAGATAGGAATAACATAATACAGAAATGGTTTGGGAATGAAACAGATTGTCCACAGAAAGATATAATGGATATAACATCTGATAGCCTCGCACTAGACAGTTTTAAGGGACTTTTCCTCATAGCTGGTCTATCAGCAGGTTCCGCTCTTCTCCTATTCTTCCTCAACTTGCTTTATCAGAATAGAGAAATCTTAGCCACTAATGATTCAATCTGGATAAAGCTTTCTGCAATAGCAAAAGTTTTTGGTGAAGAGAAAGACAACTCTAATGTTAAGTCAGAAAATCCATCTGAAGGCAATGTTAGACAAACGGCTACACTGTTCGCAGCAAGTGAAACTTCCCCTGAAGTATTGCCCGACCTTCCTTTTCAAAGCCTAGACATCAGAATTTCCGACTGCCTAGGAGCATCCCCTGCACCTGAAGGGTTCTCTACAACAGAACCTGGAACTCCAGTTCATGAAAACTGAAGAGAGATTGAATAGAGCCCTACAAGAGATTGTACAGAGATGAGCTAACTTTACGGTTAGTTTGACCAGAAGACATTAAAACTGTCTCTCTTGGCCATAATATTTGTATGGCAAAATACTTAACTATGCCTTAACTTGGTCTCATTTCACATTTATGCTTTTCAATTTTTGGTGTGCACAAGTAGGCACTTAGTTGTATAAAGTTGAAAAAGTAGACACGAGTCTTACGTGGCATTATCCACTAGGACCACCACGTAGGACGCAAATTGCCATGTAAGATGCCACATTGGACGTTGGTGTTTATTTGTTCAACGTTTTACAAGTTTAAGTGTCTATTTGGGTACATCCAAAGTTGGAGGGCATAAATATGAGTTGATGCCAAGTTAAAGAACATATTCATGTATTATCTATTTGTATCAAGAGCTGGCTGTAGAATTTAGATATGATGGGTTCAACATTTAAGTTCTTAAGATTGAATTCATTGCACTTCTGAAATTATGAGTTAAGTATCCGGAGCTGACGGAACCATCAGAATCATTGAAATTCTACCAGTTTTCCACTTATATTAACGTTCTGGGTTGAAATTATTGTATTTGCTTTATATACTTGACTTTTTATAAAAAGTATATGGGGAACAGTTTCTCACACCACCCTCTCCCGACCTCAACCCAGTGGGGTTACACCGATTATGTTATTAATAAGTCAAAATTAGTGGTTCACAAGTTGAACCCAAGTAAATAAGGAAGCATTTGCCTCTATTTTCCTTAAGGTTTTGCAGGTGGCAAATGAAAGATTTCAAAGGAATAGGAACAGCCATACAAACATTTCTACAGCTATGACAGGCATTATGTTTAGTTTTGAGATAAAATAAACCACACACAATGTCCATTACAAAGAGGAAATTAAAGATAGTGGACCACAAAACATGAAACAAGAGAGGATCATTTAGGTTGAACCCTAACTGTCAAATATATATACATATACAAACCAAGAGAAAATGGATGCACCTTGAATAAGTATTTAAAGGATCAGATTGTGTTATTTTAAAATTGTGGAAGACAGAAAAAAAAAATGTACCTTGAATACGTATTTGAGAAGAGAAACATTATTATCTCCTCTTATCTGTAGTGAAATATGTGGCTGTCCTGTGCCCTCCCCTCCATGTTAGTCAGCACAACTGTTATTCCATTGTTTGCATCTAATTCTGGATTCTCTGCTTTCCGCACCTAACAATGTGTATTACTCCTCCGTCCCTATTTTACTCATCAAATACTCCTCCTTCCTTTTTTTACTTGTTCAATTTTGATTTTTTACTTGTCTTTTTATATTTGTTATTTTTTGACAAATCAAGAAAAGATAATATTTTTTACCTATTATATCCACAATTTAGTTAGATAGTTAATATTTTTGAAAAAGTAGAACGAAATCAATTTTGAAATTCTATCAATCTCATCAGGTTAATTATAATTTTCTTAGCAAGTGTCAAATAAAAAATGGACAAGGAAATAGAGACAGGGGAGTACTTCCTAATTTGATTTCCTTTTTTACTTGTCATTTTTAATAAATCAAAAAAGGACAAATTGTTTCTTTTTATTATACCCTATATTTTTTTTTAACATTGAGTTAATGTTTTGAAAACATAGTGAGTAAATATGTTCAAGACTCTATCTAGGATAAAATAGTAAACTCATTATACTAATCTTTGATTTTTTTCCTAAGTATGTCAAGTCAAATTTGACCGAGGAAGTATTACACTCTCTTTTTTCTTTTAGAATTTTTTTTCATTGGATTTTTCTAGTAATATCTATTATTAGACCAAATAGGCATTATTTCGATGACTAAGGTAAATACTTTTCTTCTTTTTAATCTATGACTAATCTTATGAAACTTAAATTTTTATTGCCCGAAATATTGCGGGGCAAGAATTATATTTCATGGGGTGTATGAAAAAATTTCAATAATTCACGTAATATAAATTAGATGAAGTGCTTAGATAAGGCGATAGCCCGGTTTTTATTGTTTATCTTTTCTTGTGCTTGTCTTGTATTGAGGTATACCGAAGAGATTCGTAAAAATAGATAACAGAAAGGGAGGGATTGCTGTTTTTTATTAGTGAGGACAAGCCGTTTTCATTTTCAACAATCTAATGCCACACCAAACCTTTAAAGAGTAGGCGGTTCGTATCTTTCTATGACCCCAAGAAGTAGGAGGATAGGCATTTCCGTTTAATTAATAATTATTCGATCAAATCCGTGTTCACTCATCAAGTGGGACTGGAAGTGTTATGGAAAAAGATGAGAACAAGTGGGAATCCAATATATTTATTGAATATTTCTTCACACGCATGCAGTTAGTACAGATTTTTATTTTGGACAGCGTAAACCAATACTACGGTAGCAGACTAGCAGCGTTGTTTTGGTCTAACATTATATTTCATGGAAAGTGTTGTATCACAAAAATTATATTAATAAATAATTTAATTTTTATTATAGCTTTGGAAGATAGATTCTAAATACATTATTATTGAGTTGAGTATAAATATTACAATGTTTTAATTTCAAATTTGGTTTACATATGCGTAAAATTATATAAAAGTGTATTTAAATATATAAAGTTCTCATGATAGATATAAGAAACTCCTATATGCAAACATGAATTTACGTGAAAAACTTATAAATGAATCATATACTCACTTAATGAGGCTCCATCATTTGCCTAAACGAGAAAACAAAGATAAACATCATATTGCCTTGTGAACTTAGGATGTTCTCGATAAAAAATAAATTATTCATGTATAAATTCTTGTATAACTTATATGATGTTTGACATGTAGATAGAAAATAAGTTATTCATGTATAAAATCAATACAATGTTGGATTGACTTATGCAGATTTTTGCATAACTAATATATACATAAGTTATGAGAAAAATTATATATTGTTTTATGTAAGTATTAGTGTCTTGTAGTCTGTGCCGTAGCTACATTGTTGTCAGGGTGTCCAATTGGACACTCCTCATCGAAAAAATATATTGTATATACAAGTAAAATGATACACGAAATGATTAATTAACATATTTTGAACACTCTTAACACAACAATCTATTGTAGCCGAGTGGTTTAGACGCTTGTAATGAGGCAGTCTAGTGTGTTTGAATCTCACTAGCAACAAATATTTTTCCATTTTTTGAAAAGAGTTTTTGTTGTACTATTTTTGGACACCTTAGTAAAATTTTTGGCTCCGTCACTGCTTGCAATTTGGAAAAAAAGGAAGAAGATGTAGCAATATCTATCCACTTTTTAAGTCGTGGCTAGTGCATATAACCTTTTTTTTATTTTACATCCGGTGTTTGAAGCCCGCTTTAAACCCTAATGGGATTCATTAGAATCACGCGGCTTATTCGGGCCAGGGTGACTAGTGCCTATCACTTTCTACACCATGTTGCATGATGTATTTAATAGATCATATTTGTTAATATTGGAGTGTCATATAGAAAAAAGGATCTCTTGAAATGTCAATATAAATACGTGGACAACATTAAGGTGTCGACTTAAGCCTCATATATTTTCTTTTCAACATCATATTGGTAACTTACTAAGCAACTTCCTAATGCAAATGAATCAACATCGATGCAATATTTATCGTTTACTTCTTGACCACGACTACTAAAAGCATAATGGAAGACGGGATGGACTTTGCCCCCAATTATGGTATGGAGTATGGACTCATATAAGTCAAGCTCTTTACTGATTCTGAAGTCTATAAAAATTCACTGATTCTGAAAAACTTTAGAGAATATCTTTGTAAGTTGGTTACTTGCACAAGCACAACTCTCAAAATGAGAAGTTCAAAATGCCACTTCCTAATTCTTTTCATTCAGTTTGTGTCCATCATTAGCTTTTACCAATATATGATGCCAATAAAAGGTGAAGATAATAAAACTAGTGTTGCAAAAGTAGATGTGGGCATAATTCTTGATCTGGAAACAGATGTGGGAAAAGTAATGCACATATCTATCTTACTAGCTCTTGATGATTACCATGCAACCGCTAGTCGCAGTGCCATTAGGATAGTCCCTCACTTGAGGGATTCCAAGAAAGATGATGTTGAAGCAGCATCCGCTGGTAAATTCAGCTCCTTGATATACTTCTCTTAACCTAGCATGCATATCTTGCTTTCTTTGCTTCACGAGTCACTAAAATAAGTACTTTTGGCTTCCCAGAAGCTTGGCCAAACAAGCTATCAGGCATACTCTGGTAGTTAGTTATTCATGCCCAATTTGTACAATATTCTTACAGTCTGATTGTGTATGTGCAGCCATATACTTGCTAAAGGATGTCCAAGTACAAGCTATCTTTGGGCCACAAATGTCTACACAAACTGATTTTGTGATTGACTTAGGGAACAGAGTAAAAGTCCCCATCATTTCTCCAGCAACAAGTCCTTTACTTACAGTTAAGGAAAATCCCTTTTTCATCAGAGGGGCACTTCCTTCTTCCAGCCAGACTAAGGCCATTGCAGCAATTGTAAAGAACTTTGATTGGAAGGAGGTTGTAGTCATCTATGAGGATAGCCCCTTTGGAACTGGGATAGTTCCACATTTGACTGATGCCTTGATGGAAATCAGCACTTCAGTCTCCTATAGAAGTGTTATTTCTCCGTCAGCCAATGATGACCAAATCCTCAGTGAGCTATACAAGTTGAAAACAATGCAGACCAGGGTCTTCATTGTGCACTTGAGACCATTACTTGCCAAACGCCTTTTCCTCAAGGCAAACAAAGCCGGGATGATGAGCGATGGATATGCATGGATCATCACAGATGTGCTAACGAGTCTTCTTGACTCGGTAGATACTTCAGTGATTGAGTCATCAATGCAAGGTGTTCTTGGTGTAAAGCCATATGTTCCACGAACAAATGAGCTTATCAATTACACCAAGAGGTGGAGGAGGAGATTCCGTCAAGAGTATCCACACATAGACATAGTAGAACTCAATGTTTTTGGGCTATGGGCATATGATGGCATCACAACGTTAGCAAAAGCAGTAGAGAAAGTGGTTGGCACTGCCATCCCAAAATTCAAAAAAGCAGATAATAGAGAGTACTTAACGGACTTAGATGCACTTGGAACCTCAGAATTGGGATCTTTGCTCCTTCACTCTATGCAAAACACAGCGCTAAAAACAGGTCTAAGTGGTGATTTCCGCATTGTTGATGGAGAATTGCAGCCTTCCCCATATCAGATTGTGAATATAATTGGGAAAGCAGAGAGAAACATTGGATTCTGGACAGAAAAGGATGGAATTTCGTGTAAACTGAAAACCAATGGTAAAACAGCAGCTAAGTGTAATGATAAGCAACTAGGAGACATTTTTTGGCCAGGTGAATCTACTATTGCTCCAAAAGGCTGGGAAATGCCCACAAGTGGCAAGAAGTTAAGGGTTGGAGTTCCTGACAAAGAAGGACTGGAGCAATTCTTTAAAGTGGAAATAGATTCAAAAACACAAGAAGTAACTGTAACTGGTTTCTGTGCAGATGTCTTCAAAGAAGTCATCCAATCCTTGCCCTATGCTCTCCCTTACGAATTCATCCCATTTCAAATACCAGATAGCCCCACGTCTCCAGACTTTGATGATCATGCTTATAAGCTATTTTCTAAGGTAATAGAGTATCTAATCTTGTTCGAATTAGCCTCCTTTGCTGAATACCTTACATTACATCCATGCTCCCTCTAGATTTTCTTATTTCGCTTTTGTTTTGCCAGAGGAAGACCAACCATAAGTACTGAAATGATCATTGTTTACTTTAACCAGAAATTTGATGCAATTATAGGTGACATAACCATTTCAGCAAACCGATCCAAGTATGTGGATTTCACATTACCTTTTACAGAGTCGGGTTTTTCTGCAGTTGTGCCAGTAAAGGATGATGACAGGAAGAATGCTTGGATTTTCGTGAAACCACTAAAGAGCGAGCTTTGGGTAACAACAGGAGCATTCTTCGTTTTCATTGGTTTTGTGGTTTGGGTGCTCGAACATCGTGTAAACAAAGAGTTTCGAGGACCTAAACGAGAGCAAGTTGGGATGATATTCTGGTTTTCCTTCTCAACTCTCGTTTTTGCTCATAGTAAGCCTCTAATTCAAAGTAAATTATATATGAAAGCTTTATATTTATCCTAGCTAGTTTCTCAACAAATCATATATATGTGGTTGGTTGTTTCAGAAGAGAGAGTAACAAGTAACTTTACAAGATTTGTGCTGATTGTGTGGGTTTTCGTGGTTCTGGTGCTGACATCAAGTTATACAGCCAGTTTAACATCTCTGTTGACAGCGCAAAAGATTCAACCTACAATAACAGACCTCAATGATCTCATCAAGCGTGGAGAATATGTTGGGTACCAAAAAGGTTCCTTTGTCAGAGGTGTCTTGAAGAGCATGAAATTTGACAGCACCAAGTTCAGAAGTTATAGCACATTGGAAGAGTATAATGATGCCCTCTCAAGAGGAAGTAAAAACGGAGGTGTAGGTGCAATTGTTGATGAACTACCTTATCTCAGACTCTTCCTCAACAAATACTGCAGAAAGTATATTATGGTTGGTCCAACTTACAAGACTGCTGGCTTTGGATTCGTAAGATTCTCTCTGTATCTGGAAATGTTCCATAAGTGAAACTATACTATCCACGGTATTTCACTCAATCTAATCTTTATTTTCCCGCAACTTCTTACAGGCATTTCCAAAAGGGTCACCTTTGGTAGCTGATGTATCAAGAGCAGTCTTGAAGGTGATGGAGGGAGAGTTTATGAATAACATAATACAGAAATGGTTTGGGAATGAAACAGATTGTCCACGGATAGATGGAATGTCTATAACATCTGATAGTCTCACGCTGGATAGTTTTAAGGGTCTTTTCGTTATAGCTGGTGTATCAGCAGGTTCCGCTCTTCTCATATTCTTCCTCAACTTCCTTTATCAGAATAAGGAAATCTTAGCCACTGATGATTCAGTATGGAAAAAGCTTTCTGCAATAGCAAAAGTTTTTGATGAAGAGAAAGACAACTCTAATTATATGTCGGAAAATCCATCTGAAGGCAATGAAAGCCAAACGGCTACACTGTTTGCAGAAAGTGAAGCTTCCAGCGAAGTATTGCCTGACCTTCCTTTGCAAAGCCTAGATATCAGAATTTCCGACAGGTTAGGAGCATCCCCTACTGCTGAAGGGTTCTCTATAACAGAACCTGGAACTCCAGTTCATGAAATCGTTACCGCGACCATTGAACAGAGATTGCATAGGGCCATACAAGAGATGAGTTAATAGGGTTAGTTAGACCAGATGACATTATAACTTTGTCCCTCTTTGCCAGAATTTAGGAGGTCACTTAACTATTTGATTGTTTTCTCAGAAAGTCATTCAATTTTGATTTTTAATTTAAGTTATTGAACTATTAATTTTTTTTTCAGAAAGTCACTCAACTTTGTTTTTTAATTCAAAATCACTCAACTATAATTTCTTTTCTCAGAAAATCACTTAACTATGGGTTCTTTTTACAAAAAATCTCTCAACATATTTAATTATTTTTTTAATTAAAATTTACTTGCATGAAATTTTTATTTCTAACTAAAATTGTAAAAAGATGACCCATCTACTTGACTCGATCCACTAAAAATATAATAGTGATCCTTTTATTTTACCTTTTCCCCCAAATATAATAGTTAGGATTAATTATTTTAAGAATCTTTAAATTCCATGAGTTTTATGATTATTTTCTACACTATGTTTAACACCTATTTATAGGAACATCGTTCCAGTTTGAAAAAATAATTAAGTATAGTATATTGACGGTGATATTGGATATTTTTAAGCATGGTATAATTGGCAGTACAAATGGATATTTTTTTTATTTTTTATTTTTTTTATTAGGAATAAAAATTTCATTAAAGTAAATTTTAATTAAAAAAATGAATTGAATAGGTTGAGTCACTTTGTAAGTAAAATACTCATGGTTGAGTGACTTTGTAAGTAAAACACTCATAATTGAGTGATTTTTGAGTTAAAATTCAAAGTTGAGTGACTTTTTGAGAAAAAATTTATAGTTGAGTGATTTTATGAAAAAAGAATTCATAGTTAAATGACTTTTGAGTTAAAAAACAAAGTTGAGTTGACTTTTGGAGAAAAGAGTTCATAGTTGAGTAACCATCTGAGATATTAACTCTAGAATTTAGATATGATGGGTTCAAAGTTTAAGTTCTAAAGATTGAATTCATTGCATTTCTGTAATTATGAGTTGAGAATTTAATATTCGTTGAAATTCTTCTAATTTACTACTTGTTCCTTGTGTTGAAATTACTGTATTTACTTTTCATAATTTCTAATATGTTTTACTTGAGCCAAAGATCTATGGGACAAGGTAGGATTAAGGCTGCTTACATGCCATCCTCCTCTTTTCTGCTGTTGGAAACTCACCGCTTAGTCGTTCCCTTCATGTAAAGAAAACCAGTTAATGTATATGTTCATTTCAGCATTTTATCTAATATCGATGCAGTGTATACATTATTACTTCGTTAAATCACTTAATAACTTGAATTATTTGGTGTATAATCCGATGGAAGTAAGTATTTACCTCTCTGCTTGATGTGCAAACAATTTGCTGAGAACGTGTAAGATAAAAGCCACGTTATATATGCTACATAGTCTTAGACGGATGTAGCTCTTTTATATTGAGTTCATCTGAATCCAGTATTTTTTATGCGGTGCACAAATTTACGTGTAAGAAATCTCTAAAATTGAAATAAATAGTAACTATGAACCCATAATTTTAAATACATAATGGGTTCAATGATATAAGTCTCAAATATTGAAACCATAGAACTTAAATTCAGGATCGGTCTTTGAACGTAATGGCCTTAAAATCTTAATTAGAAGATAAGCTGAGAGACAATAGCTTGTACTACTTGGTTAATATTTAGCCACAAGTTTTTAATCAATCATAACCCGCTCATAATTGTTATGGGTAAAAATGGATTGGGTGACAAATGAGTTGGGTAAAATACTAGTTTACCCATATTTACCCATATTTTCACGAGTAAATAGTACTCTACTTAAGAATTCAACTTGGAGAAATACTTTAGTCTTTTTTTAGATGAAAAATGTTGAAATGGCTTCATTTAGTTTTATTGTAACATAAAAGTAAAAAAAAAAACTCCTATAACTTTCCAATATAAAATAAATTTATGTAATAACAAGGGGAAAATATTTTTAATTTCAAAGTAAATGAATATTTGTATATTAGGACTAAAGCATGCTTAAAGCACTTTAAGCAATGTGAACACTAATACATGATTTGCTTATTTTACACTATTATTTATTATCCAATATAAAATTAAACAAAAAAAATAATAATTATAATTAACAAAAAAAATGTACATTTAAAATATATATTTTTGGAGGGCCAAAGACTTTACCTTTTCAATTATAGAGAAAAATAATTAGTTCTATAGAAAAACATAAAAAGGAAAAAAAGTTGCAATATTTTTAGTGATATCATGAATTTTGAGTGAATAAAGTTAGAAGCTTAACTCATTTGGCTAATCCATATTGTTATGGGTTGAATATGGGTATCAATCCATATTTTACCCATGTAAAAAGTCACTCACCCAAACCATTAAAATATGGGCGGATTATGGGCTCATTTTGTCGGCACTAAATTCATGGTGTATATAATAAAGACACGTTCAAAAGTTTAGCAGCCGGAGAAAAGAAGCATAGACTTCAACTATTCTCTTATTTGAAAACTTCAACTTTGCTCATTCTGTCTACATTAATAATAGTTTGGACCCATACAAGTCAAGGTCTTCACTGATTGAAGTAAATCAAATTCACTGATTATGTACAGAATATCGTTACTTGCACAAGCACAACTCCTTGCCTAACTCTCAGACTACTTTCTACCAGAGTTTTTCAAATGAGAAATCCAAGATGCCATTTCCTAGTTCTATTATTCATTCAACCTGTATCTATCATTAGCTTTTGTCACTACATAATGCCAATAAGAGGTGAAGATAATAACACTAGTGCTGTAAAGGTGGATGTGGGTATAATTCTTGATATGGAAACAGATGTGGCAAAAGTAATGCACACATGTATTTTACTAGCAATTGAAGATTACCATGCTGCCGCCAGTCGTACTGCCACTACGATAGTACCCCACTTGAGGGATTCCGAGAAAGATAATGTTGAAGCAGCATCCGCTGGTATATTCTGATCCATGATTTACTTCTGTTAAACTAGCATATCATTCTCTCTTTTCGTCTGTTTTCACTTTGGAACGATTTCTCATAGTCTGATTGTGTATACGCAGCCATATACTTGCTAAAGGATGTCCAAGTACAAGCTATCTTTGGGCCACAAATGTCTACACAAACTGATTTTGTGATTGACTTAGGGAACAGAGCAAAAGTTCCTATCATATCTCCAGCAACAAGTCCTTCACTTTCTGTCAAGGAAAATCCCTTCTTCATCAGAGGAGCACCTCCTTCTTCCAGACAGACTAAAGCCATTGCAGCAATTGTTAAAAACTATAATTGGACGAAGGTTGTAATCATCCACGAGGATAGCTCCATTGGAACTGGGATAGTTCCACATCTGACTGATGCCTTACTGGAAATCAACACTTTAGTCCCCAATAAAAGTGCTATTTCTCCTTCAGCCAGTGATGATCAAATCCTCAAGGAGTTGCACAATTTGAATACAAAGCAAACCACAGTGTTCATTGTGCACTTACAACCATATCTTGCCTCACGCCTTTTCCTCAAGGCCAAAGAAGCTGGGATGATGAGCAGTGGATATGCAAGGATCATCACAGATGTGCTAACGAGTTTTCTGGACTCAGTAGATCATTCAGTCATTGAGTCATCAATGCAAGGTGTTCTAGGTATAAAACCTTATGTTCCAAGATCAAATGAGCTTGACATGTTCACCAAGAGATGGAAAAAGAGATTCTGTCAAGAGTATCCAGACATGGACCCAGTTGAACTCAATGTTTTTGGGCTATGGGCGTATGATGGCATCACAGCATTAACAAAAGCAGTAGAGAAGGTTGGTGGCACTGCCATTCCAAAAATCAAGAATGCAGACACTAGCAAGAACTTAACGGACTTAGACACACTTGGAACTTCAGAATTGGGGTCTCTGCTCATTCACTCTATGCAAAACATAACACTAAAAACAGGTCTAAGTGGTGATTTCTGCATCGCTAATGGAAAATTGCATCCTTCCCCATATCAGATTGTGAATATTATTGGGACAGGACAGAGAAGCGTTGGATTTTGGACAGAGAAGGATGGCATTTCGTACAAACTGAAGATAAATGGTGAAACAGCTAAAACTAATAATAAGCAACTAGGGGCCATCATTTGGCCCGGTGAATCTATTATAGTTCCGAGAGGCTGGGAAGTATCTACAAGTGGGAAGACGCTAAGGGTTGGAGTTCCTGTCAGTGAACACATGAATGAATTCTTTATAATAAAAAGAGATTCAAAAACACAAGCACAAGTTGCAGCTGGTTTATGTGTAGATTTCTTCAACGAAGTCATCCAATATTTGCCATATGGTGTTCCTTACAAGTTTATTCCAATTCTGATACCAGATAGCCCCACTTCCCCAGACTATGATCATCTTTATTACACGGTAATACCAAATCCTTGTGTAAAATGACCTCTTTGGTCAAATACCTTACATGCTCCTTTCTGGGGACTTTCTTCTCTACTTTCTACTTTTGTTCTGACTGAGGCAGACCAACCATTAATAGTGCAATAATCATCGTTTGCCTTGAACCAGGAATATGATGCAGTCGTAGGTGATTTGGCCATTTTAGCAAGACAATCTGATTATGTGGACTTTGCATTACCTTTTTCAGAATCGGGTATTGCCACAGTTGTGCCAGTTAAGGATGATGATAGAAAGAATATTTGGATTTTCTTGAAACCTCTAAAGAGCGAGCTCTGGATAACAACTGGAGCTTTCTTCGTCTTCATTGGTTTTGTGGTTTGGGTACTCGAACATCGTGTAAACAAAGAGTTTCGAGGACCCAAACACAAGCAAGTTGGGATGATATTCTGGTTTTCTTTCTCAACTCTCGTTTTTGCTCATAGTAAGTCTCTAACAGTCTAACTCAAAGGAAGCTTTAAGATTTCTCATTGTTTCTCAACATATCATATGTATTGTTGCAGGAGAGAGGGTAACAAGTAACTTAACAAGATTTGTGTTGATTGTATGGGTTTTCGTGGTTATGGTGCTGACATCAAGTTATACAGCCAGCTTAACATCTATGTTAACAGTGCAACAGCTTCAACCTACTATAACAAACCTTAATGATCTCATCAAGAATGGAGAATATGTTGGGTACCAAGAAGGTTCCTTTGTTGTTAACTTCTTGATGCACATGCAATTTGACAGCTCCAAGTTAAGAAGTTATAGCACATTGGAAGAGTACAATGATGCGCTCTCAAGAGGAAGTAAAAATGGAGGTGTTGCTGCAATTATTGATGAACTACCTTATCTCACACTCTTCCTCAACAAATACTGCAGGAAGTATATTATGGTTGGTCAAACTTACAAGACTAATGACTTTGGACTAGTAAGATTCTCTCTGAATCTTTTAACTGGAAAGGTTTCATAACTGATGTTATACTACTACACCCAATCTAATTAACTTTTTCTCCCCAATTTCTTGTAGGCATTTCGGAAAGACTCGCATTTGGTACCTGACGTCCCTAGCGCAGTCTTGAAGGTGAATGAGGGAGGAGAGTTTACGAAAAACGGTATACAGAAATACACTAGAAATGACACAGATTGTCCACAGAACGATGGGACATCTGATAGTCTCACACTAGATAGTTTTAAGGGCCTTTTTCTCATAGCTGGTGTATCAGCAGGCTCCGCTCTTCTCATATTCTTCTTCATTTTCCTTTATCAGAATAGAGAAATCTTAGCCACTGATGATTCAATACAGAAAAGGCTTGCTGCAATAGCAAAAGTCTTTGATGAAGAAAAAGATAACCCTAATTCTAAGTCAGAAAAGCCAGAAGCCAATGAAGAAAGCCAAACGTCTACAATACTGTTCGCAGCAAGTGATGCTTCCCATGAAATATTGCCCGATCTCCCTTTGCAAAGCCTAGAAATCAGAATCTCCGATGGCCTAGGAGCATCCCCTGCAGATGAAGGGTTCTCTATAACAGAACCTGCAACTTCAGCTAATGAAACCATTACAGAGACATTTTAACTTTGTAACTCTTGGCCTTGATTTTTGCGTCAAGAGGCAGCTTCAGAACTAGATCTGATGGATTTAACCTTGGATGGTTGTCACCTATTGTATTACTGTGTACCAATTTATGTGGCAACATTCTGATCTAAAACATTCATTGACCATTTGGTGGCTATAAATCATCTACTACATCATCATACTTATTCTTTAAGTGAAAAGCCCCATAGTTGAAAGTTGATTTATGAAATTACTCTTCAATAGTTGATTGACAATTTTACCATACATCATTAAAAAATTACCTCTTTTTAAATAATGTAATATATATTACAAATTACCTTTTCACTAGTGTTGTCAAAGGCGCGTTTAAGCCCCGAAGCGAACCACAAAGCATGTCAAGTGTTTTGCCTCACTTAGGGCTCGTTTGGTTGGTTAATAAGTTATCCCAAGATTGTTATCTCATCCTCAATGTAGGATAAAAATAACACTACAATCCCAAGATAAGTTATCTTGCGATTTTATCCCAAACAAAGATGGGATAAATTCAGCCTAGAATTAATCACGAGATTAGTTATCCTTTATCCCTCGTTAGGGGAGTACATGACCGGGTTGGTTCGGGTTTTTCAAATATCAAACCAAACCATTTGTATAAAAAAATTAAATTTATAAACCAAACCAAACTAATAAATTTTGGATTTTTTCGGGTTTTTCAACCTCGGGTTGGTTGGGGTTTTTCAAATACCAAACCAAACCATTGTGTCAAATCTTTAAATTTATAAATCAAACCAAACTAATAAACCTCAATTTTTTTCAGATTTTTGGATTTTTTCGGTAAAGTTTGCATACAAACATATAATTAACTTGTGCTCCAAATATTTCTTTAGTCCAACCAAAATACAATTTGTTTCTTAAAAAAATAACACAAAATATGAGATGAGTATTGATGACACAAATATATTCAATAAAAAGTAATAATGAAATCATCATATAAAATAAAGATTGCAAAATCATAATGAAAATGATCATAATTTAAAAGTACTAAATCATGCTAAAATAAGTTTAATAAGTATTAGTTACATTACTAAATATTTAAGGAAAATTA
>JAJOOS010002788.1:0-29102 GCA_029582725.1 Solanum chiquidenum | reverse complement strand
GTATGTTTTTGTTGTGGATATGCCAGGGTTGAAATCTGGAGGTGCAGGTGGAAGAAGACAATGTGCTGTTGATTAGCGGAGAAAGGAAGAGTCTAAGTATATCAGAATGGAGAGAAGGTTTGGGAAATTTAGTCTGCCAGAGAATGCGAATACTGATGCAATTTCTGCAGTTTGTCAAGATGGAGTTCTGACCGTTACTGTTCAAAAGTTGCCTCCTCCTGTGCCAAAGAAGCCCAAAACCATTGAGGTTAAAGTTGGAGGTCCTCTGTTTTGATGATTTGAATATGATGTAATAATAAAGGTCTAGGATTGCTAATCTATTTTCCTCTAGATTTTACCATATTTTTATCAAGTTTGAAGGATCCACTAAATTTGTTAGTACATGTGCTATATCTTGTTTAAAGCAAGTGCGGTACAATTTTCTGCTTTATCATATAGAGTCCACTTCTTCTGTTTTAAAATCTAAACGTGTGCCTCGACTTCTTAACAAATTGATCATCTGTATCAATTCTTTTTGTGCGCTTATGGTTTGTTTGTTAACAGGGCCCTATTTTGTGCTTGCAATTAAGCAAGAGAACATTGTGGTTGATCTTATTTATAAAAGTAAAAAGCTTTCTGAAATGGTACCATCAAAAATCATATAGACTGATTTGTGTAGCATTGGTCTTAGCAAAATACACAGGCTAGCTAGTTAAAATTCCTTCATCATAGAGTTGCACAGTTAAAATGCAATATCCTCAAACATTGACATGAACAAAATTTGCAGATTTTCTAGTCTCGGATGTTCTTGATTGTTGCTTCTTTCTCATCATCCATTTATAGACCAAACGAATTGTGTTTCCGAGCAAAAGTAATGTCATTATAGAGCTCCATACTATAACAGCAACTTCAATAACCTGACCAAGTTGTTCTCTATCCTTCTTAGGCGTGACAATGTATATTGATATGCCATAAGTGAGTGCTATTGAGGTTATTGTCAACCACATAATAACCATTAAAGCCCACATAAAAAACTTTTTCCTGAAGGGCAATCCACTTATTAGCAGCAGTATTGTGCTAAGAGAAGCCACAAAGGCTGTTGTGTTCACACGGATAAAGTATCGATATGATTTGGGATGACTATACGCCATTACTGCTTCCCCTGCTTTGTGTGGTATTTGTAGGGAGTTTACTTGAGAATTTAGCACTTCCTTATTGTCTTGCCAGACGCCTCCTGGAGGGTTCATTCCTGCTTGAAACGCCATAGTTGCAATAAGCGACGCCACCACCATTATTGCATCACGTTTCCTCGAAAGCCAATCACCTGAAATGTCGTGCTTGTGGGCTAAAGCAACTTGAGAATTAGAACATTTGGCTACATTTTGGGTGTAGGATGATGAAATCATGTCCTTGGCTCTTAAACCTCCAGCATCACGGAGACAGTCTCCAATTTCCAGATCATTCATGTCTCTTCGACTTTGTGTTAAAATGTCTAGTGTTGTGTTTCCATTGTCGTCCTTTAAGTTGACCTCAATCTTATTGTTTTTTAGCAGATATTTAACTGTCTGCAAATTTTAACATGAAACATTAACTCCATTTTAATCTATCAAGCAAATGGTTTTTTTCCTATGTTAGCTATTAAACTGATCTTTAAAGTGATGAATTATGAGCAAACACTTAAATAGTATTTCTTTGGGAAAAAATTATACATTTTCAAGTGACATCTCTAAGTTTAGAGGGGATAGATTATGACTTTGAGTGGATGGATTATAACTTGTTTATTGACTTGATCTAACAAGTTCAACCCGTTATGACCCACCAAGTCATTGGGTCAAAATAGTGTAAATTAGATGAACTCAAGCTAATAATTTAAGAAAATACATTATCATTCATTCTTGTTTCCTTAAGAAGCAAATTACAAAGGAGGGCCTAGAGCCCGTTTTGATGGGCTTATTTTAAGTATTTTAAAGTCTAAATAGCTTTTAAGTATTTTTAAAGTCAAAATAGCTTTTAAGCATTTTTGAAGTGTTTGGATAAATTAAAAAGTGGTTACAATTACTTAATTTTAAGTTAAAATGATAAAAATAAGTCAAAAATCTATAAGTCAGTCCGAATAGGTTCTAGTATAGTCATTTTTGAAAGGTTTGAATTATGACTTGAATTTTCAAGCCATCTTGAGTCTAAGAGTGTTTTTAAGCTAAAATAGTTTTTAAACACTTTCATTGTGTTTAGATAAAATAAAAAAGTGTTTTAAAGCTTTTAAAAAACAAAAATAAGTTTAAAGTTATAAGTTAAAGTATAAGATTTTTTACCTCTAAACCAAAAGTAAGCTTATCCGAGTAAACTTGGGTGGGTTTTATCAAATTTGACCCATCTGCCCGTATCAATTTTCTTCTTTCTCAACTTTTGTGATGGAATACTAGATTAATTAGTAAATTTGTACAGAAAAGGGAAAAAACTTACCTCAATTTGCTTATCAGCAACAGCCAAATGTAGAATTGTATATCCATCTCCATCTCTTGCATTCAAGAACTTATCATCTGATATCACTTCCATCAACAGATTCAGAGCCTCCAACTGATTGTTATGCTTCACACACAAATGTAGAACGTTTTCACTGCGATCAGTCGTCTGCAGAGCTGCAAGATGGCTTGCTTGAACCAGTTCCTTAATAACCTCAACTCGACCTTTGATTACCGCAAGATGTAGAGGATTTCTACCTTCACGATCATGAGCCAGACACATTTCAGGATTCACTACCAACAACTCCTTAACAATTTCTACGTACCCTTTGATGGAAGCTACATGAAGTGCAGAGGATTTTCGGGAATCCAATTCAGCAGCAAGCAGGGGATTTCGAGAAAGAATGAACTTCACAAACTCAATGTGTCCCCGCATTGATGCTATGTGTAAAGGAGTTTCATTAAAGCAAGTTAAGGTAAGTCTATCAAGAATCAAACCATCCAGTTGAAGTAATTCTTGTAAAGTAATTACATCTCCTTCAACTGCAGCTTCGTAGAGTCTCTTCTCAATTTCCATCTCCTTCAATTTCTTTCTTCCAATCTTTGGCTTTGTCGCCTACAACCTTGCAAATGAGATATACTATATTTTTGATTAGTTGGAGGTTCCTTTGGAGCTAAGTCAACGTTGAGAGATAACAAGAAAAATGATGTATTTAACTTATTGAGATAACAAGAAAAATGAAGACTTTGAACAAGTCTCGTCGACTTTCACAGAAAGAGAGAGGAAGTTGAAGGAAAACAATCAAGGGACTATTAGTTCACATTTGCTTTATTTAATTTTGGGAAAAGGTAATTAAATTTCTATTAACTTTGTTATTTTAGAGTTTATATACCACTTGTTAAAAAAATGGCTCACGTATATTTTTATGTTACGTAAATGACTCAAATATATCATTTTTATACTGATGGAAGTGAAAAATTAATCTTAATTTCTTCATTAAAATAAAATTTATGTAGGAGTATAGTTGACCTTTCTCACAAAGTTTAATGAGATCTTTTTTTCTTCTTTAAATCAATGACTCGTTTGAATTTATTATGTTAACTATCAAAATTATTTTTTACTTTTCTTCTTGTAAAAACTAGGAAAAATCACACCATATACACATTTAAGAGACAATATTAGTATAATATATGTCATATATAAAATTTTCACTAAAAACTACTATAGATGTCTTGATTTCTTTTCACAGATACAAAAATAAATTTTAATTTTTCTTACATTTTTCCTTTTATTCGATTCATATTTAATTTTTATTTCTCATATTTTTACACTAAAAATGAAAAAATGATACACAAACGAGAAACTCAGATGATAATAATAAGCAAATAGATCGATATTTAAGACCCAAAGTATCTGCTCAACTTTAACTCACCGAGGGAGCAACCTCATTTTTCACCTTGAATTGGTCAAGAATCAAAGAAGTCACAAAAAAAAAATACACATAAGAAAGATTAAATAAAACTCTTAACTTTGTGATTGGATCAAATATGGCATTCGGTTATTCGGTTTGAATTTTTCGGTTTTTGGTTTTAAAGAATATAATCTAATCCGAACCAAAATAAATTTGGTTTGGTTTGGTGTTTTTTTTTTTTGGTTTGGGTTTTTTCGGTCCGGTTAATCAGTTATGTCAATAATTAGAAACATAACAAAGTTATATTTGCAATTTGAAAAAAAAAAAATATATAATATATATATATATATATATATGTATTGAATTTCTTAAATATACTTTTTAATATAAATCACAAGTAAAAACGTAAAACACAATACTTAAAAGTATATCAATTATAGATGTCAAAATATAAAAAGTAAACTAAATCATAATGAAAATATTAAGAAGGAACAAAAGTGGTAACTTCAACTTAATTCTAAACATATATATATATAATTTGATTTATTTTTTTTCAATTTTCATTTTTCTAAATCTAAAATCAAACTAAAAAATCAAACAAAGTAAATTATAAATCCAAAACCAAACCAGAAATCCAAAAAGCCAATCCAAATTTAAATTAGCTTTGATTTGATTTTTCGGTTTAATCCAATTAGTGCACATCCCTACGACCTATATGGAGTTTATTATGATGAAAAATGATTAACTTTAACTATAGTTAAGGGATGGATTTTGATTAGTTTCCAATTTTGGTATGGAAATGATTAACTTTAACCATAGTTAAGGGACATATTTTGTAATTTGGGGTCGTTTGGTAGAGTGTATTAGGAAATATAATGCATGCATTAGGTGTGTGTATTAGTAGTACCTTGTTTGGTACACTTTTTCATGTCATGTATAACTAATGCAAGCATTAGTTATACACTCTATTGTGTATTAAGTTGTGTATTACTAATACCAAGAAATTCTAGATATTAGTAATTCATAGCATTTTAACACTTGCATTAGATTAAATAATTATTAAACTATCCTTAAAGCCTTTTCATTTTCTTTGTTGTCATAAGTTTTTATTTTTATTTTTATTTGCTTTTTAGTTTTTTTTTTAATTTGTTGGTGTTTTAATAGGCTTTATGGCCTCTTAAGTAATTTTTTTTGAAAAAATAAAAAATTAATTTCAATATAATTTAATCACAATTTTTACTATTGTGACGATAAATTTGATAAAAAAAATTCTTTGCAAACTTTTCACAAAAATATTTTTACGCAATAGTACAACTATTTAATATTATTTTTGAAAAAAAGAAGAAGAAGAAGAAGAGTTAATGGTGTTTGAGCAAAGAAATCTTTTTTGATGTTTTAGCAAAGAATTTTATTGAAAAAGAAGTGTACAAATAAATAAAGTGTGAAGGGTATTTTTGTAAACATATATTTTTTTAATAGAAATTATGCAAGATTTGTTATTTCTAATACATCAAACCAAACAATGTATAAGAAAAGAATGATTGCATAACTAATACAAAACTACTAATGCAAGCATTACTAATGCACCCTATTTTATATTATTCTTATACACTCTACCAAACGACCCCACTCTCTAATTTTGGTAAGTAAATCACTAACTTTAACCATAGTTAAGAGAGAGATTTTGTAAATTTAGTCTTCAATTTTGATAAGGAAGTGATTTGACATCCAACCAAAATAATTTAAAACCTCATTTGGCTCAAAGGATTTGAAGTTCTTAATGTCCAACAATTTGTAAGAAAATAATTGAGGATTAATTCCTGGAAAATATATTAAAAAGTTGTCCGATAACTTTTAATTTATTACTCCATTCGTTTAAAAAAGAATGACCTTCTTTCCTTTTTAGTCTGTTTCAAAAATAAATGACCTTTTTCCTTTTTGGTAACATTTTAATTTCAGCTTATACGTGGCATGTTTAAAACTACAAGATTGAAGGACAATTTAGTACATTTGACATAACTTTAATTTAGGACCACAAGATTCAAAAGTCTTCTTTAATTTCTAAAATTTTGTGTCAAGTTAAACTAGGTCACTTTTTGTGAAACGGAGGGAGTAATAATTAATTTAGATCAATCATAGAAGATTTTAATCTTTCTATATTAAAATACGACGTTTCCTTGTTATTGCTTGCAAAACAAAGAGAAATGAAGCTTGACTTTTGTGTGCATTGAGAAGAAGCTACTAGTCAAGGACAAAAATATTGATAGGCATAACATGTTTGGATAAACTTATAAAATTGTTTATCAAGATAAGTATATTTCATCTAAATAAATAACTTGTAGTAAAGTAATTAATAATTGAAAAGAAAAGGTTTGTACTTGATTAAATTCATTTTTTTTAAATGTTTCTTTAATTATTTGATAAACGGATTGTTTGATAATATCTTTTTAGAGCTTAAAATTTATAATAATAATAAGTAGTATTATCTAAATAGCGAAATGAATTTTGTATATTTTCTTAAGAAATGCTTTTATTTTGTTTTAGTTAAAATTCAAACCATAAATAAAAGGACAAGACATGGAAATTATAGTTGTCAATATTGGCTGACCCATTCCATCCGGATTAGCCCATACAAGCTTTGGAATTTGATGGGTCCGGCCGAGCTGACCCACTAATTTGGTGGGCTAGAAAATAGTCAGCCCAGCCCATCTGTATGTGGGTTGTTGCCCTTGTCGAGTCAGCCCACCTTTTTAAAAGTATATTATTTTATATTTTTTTAAGGAGTAAATTTTAGGTTTAGCAAACATAAAAGTCATATTTGTATGCTATAGTTATAGTTTGTATAATTGCGCTTCATAGCAAACTTTATGTTTGCTATGGAGCATCAGATTTGTATAAATCGATGGCAGTCTCTCATTTGTATAAATCGTTGGCAGCCTCCCATTTGTATAAATCGCTGACAACCTCTCGTTTGTATAATTCGATGGCAGCCTCTCAATTCAATTTTATGTGTTTGTATATCTGCATAAAATTTGAATTTGTATACACTTGAATCGAAATAAAACATTTGTATATCAAAATATATATATCTCGCTTTATACAACACAAATTATACATTGCAATTTGTATAATCTATGTTTGTATAAAGCAAGAAAGAGAGAAAGGTAAAAGAGAACTGGGTAGGAGAAGATTTGTATTTGTATAATTATAAGTGTATAGGACGAAAATATATGTATTTGTATTTGTATTTGTATTTGTATTTGTATTTGTATTTGTATTTGTATTTGTATTTGTATTTGTATTTGTATTTGTATTTGTATTTGTATATACAGTTTTCTCTCGCTTTATACAAACACTAACGCATTTTATACATTTGTGTTTATATAAAGTGAGAGAGGCGAGGGAGAGATTGGCGAGCGAGAAATGGAGAGTGGCGAGCGAGAAATGGAGAGTGGCGAGCGAGAAATCTGGGGAGAGAGGCGAATGACAATTGTTTGCTACGAGTTACAATTAAATCAAACTGTGGTTATAACATTTAATTTGAATTAATAGTTTGTTATTTTATACAATTTTCCCTTTTTTAAATTATAATTTAAAAATATTAACATAAATATCGACAAAACAATATTACATGTGTTAGTGTTACTACTTGTTATACAAATCCACAAATAAAATAATATTTATTAAGTTTGATTTCAAGTAAAAATGTAATTAGCTAAATAGAAATGTTAGACCTATTTTTTTCAAGAAAACACAAATAAATATGACAATATTTCAACCAGTGAAACATGAACTTTTGGAAAAAAAAATATCATGAAACTTATGGCATATACAACACCAACACATCATTTTCATCAAGCACATATGAACAAGGTTGTGGCAAGGTTGTCTTAACATTTCCATTTTCATTTTCATTTACAGTTTGTATGCAATATTAATTAGTTAAACTTTAAAAATAACTAAATTTAAGAACTACGTGTAATATTTAAATGTACACACAAAAATAGTATCAGTTTAAGAAAAATCATGCAATCAGTATCGAGTAACAACAAGTTTTTGAATATTTTCATGATGGATGCAACTTCTATACTTGGTTAGAACACACGTCTACCAATGCTGAATGATTATTCTGATGATACAGTAGTAATAGAAATACTAAATACATCACGTTTGATATTCTAAATTTTAATATTTAGAAATCTAAGTAAATTTTGAGTTTGAACTTATGTTATTTTTAATAGGGATAAGGCACAAGTACCCCCTAGACTATGATCGACATCTCATAGACACACCTTAATTAAAATAAGGTCTTATTACCCCCCCCCCCGAACTTATTCTAAAAAAATATTGTACACCTTTTGTCTTACGTGGCACACTCTGTGACTCCACGCAATTGAGGCATGTGGGAGATATTTGGATGCCACGTAAGCCAAAAAAGTGCACAAAATTACAAAAAAAAAAAGGGTTCAGGGGGGTAATAGGACCTTAGTTTAGTTAAAGTGTGTCTCTGAAATTTCGGTCATAATCTAGGAGGGTACTTGTACATTTTCCCATTTTTAATACTCTATTTTATCTTTTAATTATTTTTCTATTTAGACCACAGGCCGGCTCAACATATATTGATTAAGCTCCACAAACCAGCAGGCTTGTCCGGGCCGGACTAAAAAACTCTTTTCTTAAATGGGCTCCAAAAATCTAATAAGTCGTCGTATCCTATTAAATCACAAGTTAGGTCAGGTCGGCCCAACGATCCTAGCACATATACGTAATAAGTTTCATGAATAGTTTTTCAAGAGTTCATGTTTCACTGGTTGAAATATTGTCATATTTTTTGTGTTTTATTGAAAAAATAATAATTAATATTTTTATTTAGCTAGTTATATTTTTACTCGAAGTTAAACTTAATAAATATTATAAATATTAATATTTTATTTGTGGATTTGTATAACAAATAGTAATCTAACACCATGTAATATTGTCTTGATGATATTTTTAAATTATAATTTAAGTGTATAGAATTTTTACGATCTCTGTAGGATAAGAATCAACTAGGTATATATCTAAATAAAAACTACTAGCTAGGTTCATTAAGGTTACTCACAGATGACATATTCTAGATCTGCCCCTAGGTTTGTAATACAGTCATTAATGATACTATGATCTCCATGTCAAACTATTATGCCTCCAATTATGTATGAAGTTTTAAGAATGAAATGATTTTTTTTGAAATATGTGGTTACAAGTTGTATAGATAATTCTTGGCAATAAACTGTCTCATTTATGGTAAAATGTTAAATTTAAAGTTGTATTTTTAGTAAATATAAAAAGTATTATTCTTTCTATTTTAATTTGTTTGTGTTAGAATCAAGTGTATACCATCATGTCAAAAGTTATAGCTGATAGCAAATGTGTAACTTTATTTCTTGACTAAGTCCACCAAGCAAGCGTCATGTTCGATCATAACTTCGACTCGAGCTACTCTAGCCCCTCGTGAGCCTTGTCATAGGCAGAATATTGACATAACCCAACAGTTTGTTTGATTTTGATTTGAGTTTAATAAAGGTAATGAAAACTTTTTTGAATCTTGTTATTTTAAATACATCATGAGGAAATTTTAGAATTAAAGAATTGTTAAAAAGAAAAATATATAATTTTCTGAAATGGACTTAAAAAAAAAGTAAAACAAAAAATTATATTTAAGAAAACATTATATTTGATAGAGACTTTAAAAAAAATTACTTAAATTGAGAGGTGGTAAGAATAAACACTTCATGCAATGATTTTTTTAATAAAAAAATCTCTTTATTATTGGACTATTCTCAGCGGAGCTCATTGCTTTTTTATATAATCCGTGTAGACCAAGTAACTTTTCGTCGTTATGAGCAAGCAAAATTATACACGACATTCCAGATTTGTGGTCAACATTATCATCCTAAAAAAGTTGTTTAAAAACATTTATCGACTAATTACGTTCTTAACATTTTTTTCAAATTTGAGAATCAAATTTTCTATCACAACCTTTTTATATATTTTTCTTTTAGATAAGTTATAATTTTCTCAGTTTTAAAAAAATGATTTAGTTTAATTTGATATGATGTTTAAAAAAAGAAAGAAAAAATTTCAATTTTATGGTGCGAAATTAAAGTTATGACAAATATACAAAAAAAAAATATTTAAATCTTGTAGTCTTAAACATGACACATAGAAACTGGAATTAAAGTTGCCAAAAAAATGGTCATTTTTTTTTAAAAAAAAAACAGATTAAAAAAAGTAGTTCATTATTTTTTAAACGAAGAAAGTAATTATTATGGCTTATAATAAAATAATAGAGAGAAGTATTGAAAAAACATCTCTAAACTCCATGTAATTATTAGTTTCATCATTAAACTATTGGCAATTTTAAAAACATTCATTTACATGACTAGCTAGACTTAAATATACCCCCAATCTTTTAACATTAGTGAAATACACCTCTAAATGTTCGCCAAGTTTAGAGATATTTTCAACACTTTTCTCAATTTTTTATTAAGAGTCTCATGTTCCTACACTACAATAAAAACAACTTTTGGTGGCAATAAATAGACACATTAATAAAGAGTGTTAAAGTTTTTACCGGCATTAGCTAAGTGTCATTAGATCCAATGTCGCTAAAGGCTTTAGGGACATATACAAAGAGTGTTAATTGCCGCTAAAATACATATTTAACGGCAATTGAACAATTGTCGTTAATTAATTGCCGCTAAAGATAATTTTTTATTAGTGCTACAAGAGTTTAAGGCCTCATTTGTTTGCACTTAATTGAGGTCTGAATCTTAATCATTCATATTCGGTCTATTAAGTGCGTTTGATTTTTAGGTCTTAATCTGAATGATTCAGATTCAGCCCATTAAGTCCATTTGTTTCTTTTTTCAAAATGCATCTTAATGGGCAGGTCTGACGGATCAGATCTGCAAGAGAGTCTTAACACCATTCAGACTTATTTAATAAGTTATAAAATAATATTGTATTGCCTCTCTCAGTCTTTGCGTGACTTTTGTTCTCACAACTACAAACTTTCTTCCTCTCTTTTCTCAATCAAACACCAATTTTTTCCTCTTGAACTGGTAAATTTTCATAATCTTTACAAATATTTTTTTATATTAATAATTTTCTTTGGGTGTATTGATGTTTATCAAGGTTTTTGAGTGAAGAAAAATACTATTCATAATTAAAAATAATAACTATGTATACATATTTGAGGTCTCTTATTAGAATTTTGTCTTAGGACAATAATTTTATTGAGACTCTTTGATCATCAAATTCGTTTGTGAGATAACACTAATATGTTATTGTTGTTGAACTAATTGGTGACAAAAATAATGGAGCTCTTAATAATTCTCCATCCCAATCTTCAGTTTCAGCTGGAAAAAAAAAATTGGGGAAGAAAAAAAACGTATTCGTCTGAATTGGAAATTGATGAGAAAATGATTACCACTCTGGAGTTATTAATTAAAAAAATAGTGCACATACATTTGAAGAATATATGAAAAAATTAGATGAGCTTGGATAGGAAGAGTCATTATACAGTACATGTGTTAGTATATTTTGTGAAAGTGTCCACTATAAATAAGCATGAATGACGTTAGAGGTTCACAAGTTAGAGAATTGGATTAAGGTTATCGAAAAAAAGATAAGAATTCTTTAGTTTTTTTAATTAGACAAAATATATGTTAGGCGCTCATAATGTGATACCTTATTTATTATTTTTCAACTAATATTTATCATACTTATTGTACTTTTTGATATTATATTTGTGCCTATAAAATGATTTTTATTCGTGATTTTTTTTATGTTATGCTTGATGATTATGATATTTTTTTAATAAAAAAATAATATTTTTTGTTGAAATGATTTTTTTATAACATTTTATTAATATGATGTTTGATTTCATATGCACATTCAGATATTGAAAACAAACAACAATCATTCAGTGTTCAGATTTGGAGACCGCATCTTAATATTCAGATGTGTATTCAGATCTAAACACCTAGCTCTTAATGCAAATCTTAATGTTCAGACGTGTATTCAGATTCAGAGGTCTTAATCTTAATGAAAACAAATAAGGCCTAAGACTACTTGCTATGTCATGTGCTAGATCAGAGGTGTATCTAATTAGTTTAATTAGTCAAATAGAGGGATATTTTTAAGACTGTCAATAGTTTGAGGATTAAACTAATAATTTAAGCTAAGTTCCAAAATGTTTCCATAGTTTTGATATATATAAATTTTATATTTAAAAATTATATTTGAATTCATAATAAACATTTAAAAATTTGACTCTCATAATTTATACTTCCTCTATCCCAATTTATGTGGCACTTTTCATTTTTCGAGAGTCAAACAATTTAAGTTTGACTGGAAATTTACGCGTGGAATCTTTAATTTTTTAAAAATGAAATCTATATATTGTAAACTACGATAAAAAGTATTATAAGTCACAATAATTAACAATTCAAAATAATTAAAAGATATATGAAAAATTTACGATAAAAAATAAACTTGTTTAAATTTCAAAATTTGAAAAGTGCCACATAAGTTGAGACATGGAGTACCATATATAAAAAAGGGAAAAGGGCATGATATACCCCTCAACTTTATCATTTAGAGTTGATATACCCCTCATCATTATGAAAGTGGCTCATATATGCTCATATTGCTATACAAATGACTCACATATACCCTTTTCCTCTAATGAAAGTGAAAAAATTAATTTTAATTTAATATTTTAATTATTTTTTTTAAAAAAAAAAAATCCCATATGGGTATATTTAATCCTCCTCACACATAATTTTTTTGACTTTTTTTTGTTTCAACGACTAATTTAAAGTTGTTATTTAGATGGTCAAATTTATTTATGTTTCACTAATTTTCTTGTAAACTTTATTATAGATGACCCAAATATTTTTCAATACAAAAACTAAATAACAATATAGTCGAAAAAATAGTTTTAAATTATAATATAGCCACAAAAAAATTAGTTTAAAATTTTTCTCTTTACACTGAGGAACGAAAGAAAAAAATAAAATAAGAATAAGAAACTCAAAAAATGATAATCAAAGACGTCAAAAAATGATTTATGTATAAAAAAGATTAAAATATACCTTGAAATTCGCTTGAAGGATCATATATACCCCTACATGATTTTTTTTAAAATTTAAAAGTCAAACATAAATTTAGAACTATTTTTTTCACTTCCGTTAAATTAAGGGTATATGTGAGCTCATTTTGTAACGGTAGGGGTATATGTGAGCCGTTTGTATAACGGTAAGGCTATATATGAGTCACTTTCATAATAAGGGGCATATATGGCAAAGTTGAGGGGTATATCAGACCATTTTTCCTATAAAAAATGAGATGGAGGGCCCAACTATGTGACAAAAATAAGGGGAAAAAAGAATCTTTCTTTATCCTTAGTTCTTTTATTCTATATATATCGTTTTGTCGATCAAGTGACAAGTAAAGGAAAAACTTAATCAACACAAAGAGAAACAAAGAAAGAAAGTATGGAGGTAACAAAAAACAAAAAGTATGGAAGTCATATTTTAGCTCTTCCTTATCCAAGCCAAGGCCATATAAACCCTATGCTTCAATTTTGTAAACGTTTAGTCTCCAAAGGTCTAAAAACCACTTTAGCCATCACAAACTTCATTTCTAATTCAACACATCCAAATCCAAGTATCGTCGGTATAGATACCGTCTCCGATGGGTTCGATAAAGGTGGCTATGTTGATGCTGATAGTGTAGCCGCCTACCTCGAACGTTTCGAGCTAATCGGCTCGAAATCGCTGGCGGATCTTATCAAGAAATATGAAAAATCGGAGTTTCCTATTACTTGCATCATGTATGATGCGTTCATGCCATGGGCTTTAGACGTTACTAAAAAGCATGGTTTAGTTGGGGCTTGTTTTTTTACTCAAGCATGTGCGGTGAACTATATTTACTATCATGTACATCATGGTAAATTGATGTTACCGATATCTTCGACTCCGGTGAAGATATCGGGATTACCAGAGCTCGAACTCCGAGATATGCCTTCGTTTTTTTACGTACATGGAACGTATCCAGCCTATTTTGAAATGGTGTTGAATCAATTTACAAATGTGGACAAAGCTGATTATGTATTTGTGAACTCATTCTACAAGTTGGAAGCTGAGGTTAGTTTCAAACTTACTATTTATGGGTAATCCCTAGCAACTAGAGCTCTTTGTAAGTTTTTTTTTTTTTTTGTCTATTTAATGAATTTTAGCATAATTCAATTCACTTGAATATGCACCACTCCTTTTCTCTTTTAAAGGAAATTTTTCAGTATTATAGAAAGGAGACAGATTTTAATTAGTTCATGTGTTTTGAATTATAATTATTTTTGTCTAGGTTTTTGATACATGATTTATACCTATTAGATGATTTTTTTTCTTAGGAAAATTACTTAAAATGTAGGTCTTATTTTACCATAATTTCAAAAACTTCCAATCATTTAAAAAAAAATCGAAAATCCCTTCTCGGATACGTTACTCCCCTCTCGCTGATACACCTCTATCCCCTTCTCGGATACATCCCTCCCTTATGTATCCGGATGTCATATTCCCTCTCTAATACATTCCTCCCATCCCGGGTACATCCCTTCCCTATGTATCCGGACGTCTGCTGATGTATGCAGAAGTCCAGTATCCGAAATCTATAAATTTTAAGAGATTTTTGTAATTTTGAAAATAGTAGAAAAATAATATTGTATAATTAGTTCTTAACACTATGAGATTCATGTAAAAAAAAAATTTAACATAAATATACAGTTTGAGTTAAAATTAACATGGATTAAAAGGTTGGCTCCACCTCTAGTGGATGCAGAAATTTTACACAAATCTCATATTGTTAAAAGCTAATTACATCTTATACCTATTCTTTTTCAAATTACAAAAATTTCTTAAATTTGGTGGAATCCGGATACATCTCAAAACGTCCTGATACATCACGTCTCGGTTTCAGATACATCCCTCAACATCCCAATAAATCGCGTCTCAATTTCGGATATATCACTCAACATCCCGATACATCACCTATGTTCTGATACATTGCGTAAAGTGATGTATCGAATTGATACATTGCATAAAGTAATGTATCCAAGAATAGGAAAAAAAAAAAATTGTAATTTTTTCAAATGATATAAAATTCTAAAAAACATATTAAAATAAATTGTGTATGTAGGTAATTTTTCCTTTTTTATATGATAACAACAATATAAAATTTGGTAGGCCAATTACCTAAACTAGTCCAACCTTTCGCCTACCACTTAAACTCAACATGTGATCTTTTGGAGACCTTACATTACCTAAATTACACTAATACTACTTCCTCAATCTATATTTACTTGTCAAATATTTTCTAAGTTGATTTCTTTTTACTTAATATTTTTGATAAATCAAGGAAGGATAATTTTTTTCCCTTTTATATCCTCAATTATTAACATTGAGTTAATATCTTTGAAAAATATAGTAAGAAAATATGTTTGGGACCTATCAATTAATAGAGGTAAAATGATCAACTCGCTATATTATTTTCTTAATAGGAGTGTCAAATCAAAATTTGACAAGTAAATAGTAACGGAGGGAGTAGTCAATAGAGTAAACAAATCAATATCATCTCTGTAGATGAGTTAATTTTATTTTTCATTAATATATTTATTGCAGGTAGCAGACACAATGTCAAAAATCATCCCATTATCGACCATAGGGCCAACGTTACCGTCGTTCTATATGGACAATAGAGTTGAAAATGACATTGAGTATGGTCTCAATCTATTCCATGTGGACTCTTCAACATGTATCAACTGGTTAAATACTAAGCCAGAAGGATCAGCTGTTTATGCAGCTTTTGGTAGCATGTCCACTTTTGATGACAAACAAATGGAAGAAATTGCTGAGGGATTAAAAGCAACTAATAGCTACTTCTTGTGGGTGGTGAAGACTTCCGAAGAATCGAAAATTCCAAAAAAATTCATTGAGGAAAATTCGGAGAAAGGATTAGTAATAAATTGGAGTCCACAATTACAAGTGCTATCAAATAAGGCAATTGGTTGTTTTTTCTCACATGGTGGATGGAATTCGACCGTTGAAGCATTGGTTTTTGGAGTGCCAATGGTGGTAATGCCACAATGGACTGATCAAACAACAAATGCAAAATTTGTACAAGATGTTTGGAGTGTAGGGGTGAGAGTTAAAGTTAATGAGAATGGGATTGTTGGAAGAGAAGAAATTGAGGAATGTGTGAGGATAGTGTTACAAGGAGAGGAAGGGAAAGAAATGAAGAAGAATGCACTCAAATGGAAGGATTTGGCTAAGGAAGCTGTTCAAGAAGGTGGAACATCTGATAAAAATGTTGAAGAATTTGTATCAAAATGCATTAGAAAATTTGATGGTCAGTGATTTAATCATTGCATTCTAGTTTGGGTTAGAAAACAAGGGCAGAATAAGTGAGATCCAAAAAAAACTATTATCTAGTCATCTTTTAAGTAAATGTTTTCTCTATGGAATGCCTAGCATATTCTGTGTAGTTAGAGCAATGCATGTTGTATAACCTCAGAAGTTTATGTACTAAGCATGAAAATGATTCAATAAGTTCATATTGTTGCACAAAGCCTGAGTTAAACATATTAACAATGAGACGATACATAGCACAGTAAAATGAAAACCACAAATGCAAATGACAGTAACAAGTGCAAGATGATACATACACGCTCGAACAAGAAAAGGAGAATACAGCCTTAATCTCCACTGTTTCTGATTAAGAACAATATATTCTCTTTTTCCTTGCCCTTGTTGATGATGTGCAGCACCAACCTGCGCTCTTTTCTCATTAACCATGAACCATAAACCATACCACACCACGACCAAAGCTTTAGGAAAAAGTGTTAATGATTTCAATTCAGGAAAAGGAAGAGTAACATAGCCAAGGATGAACTGCCGATTATCCATTTGTGTGCACCAATAAGAATGCATTTGTAATGCAGCTTGTATTGGCACAGCCACCATGGATAACACAAGTGTGCTGTCAGGTTCCAACATGCATGAAGTCTTCAGCTTCCTGCATGTGAAAAGGGAAGCCAGAGACTCTAAACTCTGGTTGCTGGAACATGTTGTCGCCACTGAAGATACTTGTCACATCAGAACCAGATTGGGTGGAAGCCCCCCAACTACCACTCTCTGAGTGCTGAACCATGGAACTAGATAAGTTGCCACCTGCCTGTCGCTTAAAGATATTTCTATCGTGCTTTGGAGATGAAGGCTTGGATTGCTGCATATTCTTGGTGTTCAAAAAGCGCCCTCCAGAACCCCTAACTCTCTTCATTGCGTGACGATGTCGAGACTCGTGAAGATATGGCTGTCATACAAAAGATGGGATAAGACCACAATTTCATTGTTAGCAAGTGCAAGAGTATTATACTGGATGGACGTACCTTTCTGTCTTTGACAAGCTTATTTTGAGCCTCTAGCTTGGCACGGACCTGTCGCCTTTTGAGGATAGCACTGTATTGTTTCGCATTCACAAAAATGGGCAAGCTCTCTGTGCATTCAAGAGGAAGTGCAACTCTTGTAGAGGTGACACCAACCATTTGAGGATAAATCTAGTAAGGCCAACATCGAAAAGAGTTACATATTAACAGCAACAAATGCATTTCCAAGTGAAACAAATTCTAGTTTTTCATTTAAGTTGAAATCAAGGATCTCCACAAAGCATTAAAATGAGAAGAAGAGATCTTCATTTGTAATTAAGATGACTGGATGAATTGCTACACTCTGCTATTGAATAACTGGCACAAACAACTGCTAGTTGCTCGGAAGAGATGGCATAAGTTAGTTGTGTGTTGCATTCGATAGGATTTGCAAATCACAAAGTTCACATGGTAAAAGGATGCTGGACATCATCAAAGAGACCTGTTTTGGTGCATCATTTGTTTCTCCACAGATGAGATTTGTTTTGGTTTCTTGTGCTTAAGAAATATACTCTTATCTGTTTTGGTGCATCATCTCTCTCACTTTTGTGTCTTACTTTTCCTTTTTAAGTCTATTTAAAAAAGAAACGCTGGGTAGATCGTAGATTGCCGGGTATGAATTCGATTCTAAGTCGGAGAATGTTGTTCTATCTATATTAAGTAAGTTTTTGTTGAGTTTGCTTTTAGTTACTGCAGTCATTTTTTAACATAATAAGTTACCTAGCTTTAGGATGAATTTGAATTATAAATATTTGTTAAGTTGTTTTAATTGTTGAGATTATTTAGCTTTTTTTGAATTTTTGTTATACAGATTTTCTGCATTATGTTATCAAGTTGGCTATTTTAAAGCCTTATTATGCTTAAAAAAATAGAGAGATATTTCAGTCAATTCTTTTTGTTGTCCCATTTTTAAAAAACACCAATAGTTTTTTCCAATATTTCCATTTTTTTATGACAAGGGAACACTCAACCGCTACCCTTCAATTGCGCACAGAGTAAATCTACGAAAAAACCGGGTGCACCAATATTAAGCTAAAAAAGACTTTAAAAAAAGGTTTTACTTGGGATTGAACCCTAGTCATCTGGGTGGATCTATTAGCTTGTACCACTGGTACAAAGCACCATTTCATACTTTTTATGGCGGCACTATTAATTATATTTACTTTATGTCAGTTTCTCAAGATAGATATACATATTTTAGTTTATGTCAGTTTCTCAAGATAGATATACATATATATACATGATTTTCCCCGAAGTTAACGGGTGCATGTGCACCCCCACATGCACCCCCACAGATAAATGCAAGCATATTTACTTCCATAATCTCATCAGTATTTTACTTCGCAATAATTCGGATTTAATCCCATAGAAATGATAAATCTTTGGCCTGAATTCGATACAATTCAACAGAATCTGAGAAATGATTTTCGAATTTGATCCTATAAAAATTTCAGTTTCATTTTTGAATGAAGTTAGACTATACAACTCTTATTAGTTTAATAGTTTACCCAAGAGTTACTCAAATCCTATTTGAAATGGGTGGTGTGAGTTTGTCAAATGCTCGACAAGTCGCTACATTAGCGGCGCATAAACTATGTTCGTCAACCAAGTTTGTTCAGTGGTCGTAAGCTTATTAATCTGACCCAAATTCAATGAATGAATATTACGGGAATGACATGACATTTAAGATCACGAGATTCAAAGAATATTTTCCATTCTATTGCCATTTGGCACATTCTAAGCCCGGGCCCAACCATAAATTTATGAACATTTCAAAAAAATTTCCTCTCTACAATATTAAAGTAGAAAAAGGTATCGAGAAGTTAAATGAGAATATTTTTCTTAATTTGTATATTAGAATTTTAAAAAAAATCAAACAAATGCATGAATGAAAACTCTTCTAATTTCTATTTTACTGAATGTTTTGAGATTATAGTCTCTTAGGATCCAAGTTGAGCTTTAGCATATGTAAAATTAATTTCATTTGCCTCTCTAAATCGAACTCATATGAGCTAACTTATTTCTTGAACTTAACTATTTTATCCTAAATTAAATAAATTATGATTATTTTGTATTTCACAAAATATTTTAGGGATAAGGCACAAGTACCCCCTAGATTATGACCAAAGACACACCTTAACTATCTAAGGTCCTATTACCCCCTAAACTCATTTTTTGTGTAATTTTGTACACTTTTTGGCTTACGTGGCACACTCCGTGACTCCACTTAAGTGAGGCGCGTGGGAAATATTTGGAGGCCACGTAGGCCAAAAAGTTGTTCAAAATTACAAAAAAAATAAGTTCAGGGGGTAATAGGACCTTACTTTAGTAAAGGTGTCACTGGGATTTTGGTCATAGTCTAGGGGTACTAGTGTCTTATCCAAATATTTTAAGTTAAGTTTTATTTTTATTTTCTTCAAATATCTTTACTTATGCCTTTACCCATTTTCTCTCTCATTCTGATTTTAGCCTCCTTTACCTATTTTATCTTTTATTCTGATTTTAAGTCTTTGATCCATTTGTTCGTCCATTTATAAATAGAAGTTGTATAATTATATTAAAATGATCCCAATAATGATAATAGTCAATTAACTCAAATATTGAATAATATTTGGGGTTAAGTGACGATGATAGTTTGTTGTCCAAAATGAACATGATGAACATTCAAATTGTGGCTATGGTGATGGCCCTGACGCATATTTTAACAATGAGGATGAAGATCTTCCAAACTTGCTTCATCAAGAGATGAATCAACCGGTGCAAGACGAATCTCTAAGTGTTTCAGGCGAAAAGGAATATGAATTTGAGGATGAGTGGATTGAAGATGAAGATGCAATGCATGATGATAATTTTTCAGACCAACAATATATTGAAGGCCTCGTTGTAGTTATGGTATTTGGTAGTGCTGAATCTCTTCACATTTTATGAAGAACATAGTCGTCTGACTAATTTTGGTGTTGTTAAAAAGAGTTCACACAAAAAAAGTGGTGAATACGCTAGGTATTTATCATTTGCTTGCGCTAAGAGTAGAAAATCAACCCCTAGGAATTCAAGTAAAAGGGTTGATTGCATAGCCAAAATTAATTCCTTTGTGATGCCTGATGGTTCATGTCGGGTTACAACAATTGTGTCTGAGCACAATCATCAATTGGAAGCTTCTATGTCACATTTTTTTAGTTGCCACAAGTCTCGAAGCTCATGACATCGCAAGAATAAGACCATCAAAAAGCATAAGACTGTTGGAAGTTGATGACGGTGGTCCTCATAGAGTGGGGTACACTCTCAAAGCAACTCACTCATTTCATGTTTCATCGTCTCGCAAAATTTCCTTTTTAGAAAATATAATCTCTCCATACTCACACTTCTCTATTAGTATTTATGAAAGAGAAAAAAGATGTTGTGAATGTTGAGAAAGAGAATTCGCGCTCTATTCGTATTTATAAACAAATAAAATGAAAAAAGATTCGCGCTAAATAAATGTATAAAAATAGTTTTTTAATTAGTAGCAGATGTAGTTATTTTAGTCTAATGATAATGTGCTATGTTACGAACGCTGGGTTGCATGTTCAAATCTAATGTATGATTTTTTAAGTTTGGAAAGAAATTTTATTAAGAAGAAATAAATTAAAGAAAACTTTAATAATTATTTAATATTAATTGTTTATTTAATGGAAAATATAATCTTACGTGATAACTCCTAAAACTTGTTACGAAAAAAAATCTGATAGAATTGGATTATTGGCTCTTCATCTTCTCCAATAGTACTTGAGTACACCTACTAATACTATTTGAAAAGAGTTGAATTTTCTTTCACTCTTTTCAAAACAAATTAATTAATGCAAGGTGATTTGTATATTATGTTTGTATTTTTCTAAACTTGTTGAAAAATAAATTTAATTAAACTTGTTGAAAATGATATTAAGAGGGTGTTCGGATTGACTTAACAGTTGGTCAAATCTACTTTTAAATCAATTTTTTACCTTTGAAAGTGTTTGGTAAATATAAAAAATAACTTAAAATAAGTGTAAAATGACTTAAAATAAGTTAGAAAGTGTTTCGCCAAGTCAAAAACCAAAAGAAGGTCTCCCCCTACTTTTTATTTCTCGACTTAAAAGTCATTTAAGTTTGACTTCTTATTTTCGACCTAAAAGCTACTTTTTTAGAGCCATTCCAAACGAGCTCTATAATATACACATAACCTTACATTAATTAATTAATTTGTTTTAAAAAGAGTGAAAGAAAAATCAACTCTTTATGTTACCTTTATCAACAAAAAAAATCAACTCTTTTCAAATAGTGTTAGTAGGTGTACTCAAGTACTACTGCTGAAGATGAAGAGCCAATAATCCAGTTCCGCCCATTTTGGTTTTTTTTTTTTACATAACAAGTTTTTAAGAGTTGTCACGTAAGATTATATTCTCCATTAAATAACAATTAACGTTGAGTAATTATTAAAATTTCATTTAATTTAATTTCTCGATAAAATTTCTTTCCAAACTTAAAAATCATAGTCTAGATTCGAACACACAGTCCAGCTTTCGTACATATAGCGCATTACTATTAGACTATAATAACTATATTTGCTACTAATTAAAAACTTTTTTTTATATAAATTTAGGTAAGGCAATTTTTTTTTTCATTTTATTTGTATATAAATATGAATAGAGAGCGAATTCTCTTACTCAACATTCACGTCATCTTTTTGCTCTTTCATAAATACTAAAAGAGAAGTGCGAGTATGGATAACCAATCACCCAACAATAAGCAAAAGTCACTGAGTTTCACCACCTCTCTAGAGGGGGTAAAGAAATTACATTTTCTAAAAAGGGAATTTTGCGAGACGATGAATCAGGAGATGAGCGAGTTGCTTCAATGGGTGATCTCTTGAAAAAGTAACCATTGGGTTGAAATAATGCTTCTCATGGATTAACCTCCCCTAACAAAAATGTTCGACCTATATGAAAAAATTGTCGCGGTAACCCAGGGTTATAGTGTCACCGTTGATGGAGTTATTGATTCAACTCAAGGGATAAAGAAAGGGGACTCAATCGATGGACGGTCGAACAAGAAACAATGTCATAGAGCTCTGCAACTGTAGGTAGATGCAGTAGAGTCTTTGGTTCAAGGCACATTGGTGCAAAGGACATTGGGTCAAGTCCTTTTATTTAAACTTGTTTTAGTTTAACTTTTTTTTTTTAATTTTTAAGTGTTTTTGTTTAACAATTATTGCCTGGTGCATGTATGTGTTATGTATTTATGTTTTTGTTAATGAAAATTTGTTTGATGATATTTATATTTTTTTTATCTAATTACGTTTCTATGATTTGTAGGATGGTGAACATTGAGCACTATTGAACAAAATCAAATCAAAATAGAACAAAAATGGGCAAGATTTATCGGAAGAAAATAAAAAATAAAAGTCAAAGGTGGTTATGTTTTTGGAAGGAAAAATTAGGTGGTTTTGGAGCCAAAAGGGCATTCTTGTCTTTAGGCACAGTGGTGCCAATTCGTGCCAAAATGGATTGTGCCAAATAGCACTTCTCTTAGTATTTTAGATGTGATTATACAGTAAGACTTCAATAATTCCATGCAGTCTAAATTACTTTCAGCTTGTTAGAGGCTGACGAATCTCATAGTATCCGGAACTCTAGGTTTAGTGAGAAAACAAAGACAAAATTAGTAAAAAAGAGTGTCCAAAGATACTTGATAAGTTGAAATGTTCAACAAAAAAAAAAGATACTTGATTAGTTGATAAACTTCAAAAACTGGAACTCAATCACCAAATGGCTATCTCCTACTCTACCTTGATCATTTTCAGGTTATTATAGAAGCAAGAGAAGTGCATCAAAGGTGACCAGTTTTAGCTTCACTATTCCTCTTAGGATGATATAAACATATTCACACGGAAAATGCAACAATTATCCGAACATGAAAAGGTGAGAATGTGAGCAACTAAAGTCACAATGACATTGGCAACATCAAGCAGAGTCAGAGAGATAATCTGGCCCAAATTGACCTTTTTTCACTCCAGTAACCTTATATTTTGGATTTTGAATCAAAAAAGAAAACACAAAAGAGACAAGACAACAATCTTATAAATATTTGTAGGTAAATAATATGTAGTAAAGGTTACTTACGATGGCATTTGATCCATAAGCAGTCATGAGCCTTCCAAAGTAAGTGTCAGTCAAAGGGTATACACAAGCCTAGAAAAAAAAGTGATTGATTAATTTTGAAAGTTATTTTGCTTTTGTAATCTTTTCATCTGAATTGCTTAATGCTAAAGTGCACTCCACATAATGCATCTCTTTTCTCCCCTCTTTTTCTTTCTTCTTTTTTTCCTTTAGCGAAACAAACTTAATTTCAATGAGGTGCAACCTATATTCACCAACAACCAGAGCCACTTAGTAATTTACTGAGTTGTAGTGACTTGGAATGGTGAAAAATACTAAATTTAGAAGAATGGAGCAATTTCACTGAAACTAGATTTTTTTTATCACTCTCCTTCCTCTAGGTAAGGACACCAGAAGCAAGAACAGGAAAAGGAAACGAAAGAAAAGAACTTAAGGAGAGGGAGAGATGTTTTGAACTTCACAGTAATTTATTCCACACACACACCAAAACTCAAGTAAACACAGAGGTAGTGGAAGATAAATTGTAAAAAGTTAAAAAAGAGAGATAAATATCGCTGGATGACAGTAACTATATGGAAATGCAGGTAATAAACTGACATCAAGATATACCAGTGACCAGTCTACAAAGAAGATGAAAATAAGTAAAAGATTACAGACCGTTGGATGATTATGATGCACTTGCGGCTGGGGAAGAGTGTTGGTGTCACTTTCGCCTGATCGGGATGCGTTTGTTCCACTCTCTGCTTGCACCTCATAAGTTCCACCCCAACCTATTGTGGAAGAACATCACATAACTGATGTTAGCCCGCCAGGATATGTATAAATTATATGTATCACAAAAATGAAAGCTAAAAATTTCCTTCTAAAGTCTATTTGGGATTATATTGATAAGAACATTATTTGAGTTACTTAAATTCCGAGATTTTCACCACAAAGGTGAATAACTTCATCTAACATTTCTTATATCAGGAGGTGAGGTCTCGATTGTTAACTTGCGAGCACCCTGTCCAAGAGAATTGAAGCTTAAGAGGAGATTACATTCCATTTCATTCATTTTGTACCTGGATGAACTGCAACATTTTGAAGAACAGTATTGCTTTTTCCCATTGCGGCCTCCACATGATTTGATTGACCAGTTGACAGAGTAGACATTGAATCCTGATCTTGGAACTGGCATTCTGATTTCTTGATATCAGAGTGATGTTTCAATGCAGACTCCACTCCGGTCAGCACCTTCTTAGAGGGAGCATATTCTGGTTTGTCACTGGAGTTCCACATGGATGAGCAACTCACAAACAAAGGAGCAAAAGATTGACCTTCTTTTCCAGGGCCACCTTTCTTTGAGAAACTTAGCATCCTCTTCAAAACCGGTGCTCTATAAGCTTTACACCAAATATATGGAAAACCTATATGCTACTGTAGTATACTATAGCTCTCTAGACTGGAGTTACCTGTTTAAATGGGAGCAAAACCCACACATTGACAAGGAAGATTTAGGCAGACTGACATAAATTTAGAGGACATAGACATAACGATCACTCAAGGACAGGCTAGCAATAAGAAACTGAATATGATGACTTGAAGACTACTTATTAATGATAAGTGCTTCCGCCAAAATCAAAGAACATCAATAGATAGTGATGTCTAGATATTCTCCTTATCAACTAAATGAGCACAAAGTCAACCAATAAGAACTATTTGTTCCCCTCAACCAACCCTTTCACTACAACCCAATAAGAAGTAACAAGCAAATTAGTTGTCAACCTAGTATGTTGAATCAGCTCTGTGTATACTAAGGGCACGTATCTATTAGGCCATCAACTATGAGCTCACATTGCAAGAGAAATAGATCCAAGAGGAGTAGTGAGGACCGACGAGTAGACAGAACGCTGACTCATAATGTCAGAATTCCATTCTTTTCTAGTTGTTTATAACACAGAATCCCTCCTAGAAACATTTTTTTTCTTATTAACTGAATTTGTTTAATAATTAAAAAATGTTACAATGTACCAAGAATTTACGCTTAAGCCTCAGATTCAGATAACTAGAAGATGTGAGAATGAAAAGAAGCTTTCCACACTACTTTCTTTAGCTTCATCCGAAAACTGCTTCAATTAATCAAATGACCAGATTTTAATTCCATTGCTTTTTTGTATTCCACTAAACCCAAGATACATGAGAAATAACTGAATAGGCTCAACTACTAAAATTAAGACTTTTGCATTTGAAATTCGTTAAAAGAAAAAATCTGACTTTTGCATTTGAAATTTATATAACAAAGCTTTACATAAGATTCGAGAAAAAACTGCCAAAATCACCATTTCCTTAAGTCAAATGCAACAGCAAGTAAATGTACAAGAAAGTTTAACTTCACCATAGCAAGTACGAGAAAAAACAGAGAGGTGTTGAATGCACAAAGCATTAGCGTTTTTATAAGGTAATAATTTATTGATGTAGTAGATTTAAGTTCTGGTATAAAGAAAATTGAGAGCCTACACCACTATACAAGTACCAAATACCCATCTATACTAACAGGAACCTAATTGCTGCACCAAAAATTGGATAGAAAGAGAGAAAAAAAAACCTTAATATCTTGTTTCTCTTGTTCAAAACCAAGCTCTTTTGCACCAAACAGTAGAATTTTACAAGTTTTGAGGAGTCAATTTTAGAAAAAATACAAGATCGAAGCAAGCAATCTTTGACCTACTTTTTTGGGTTCAAAGATAATAACAATAGCAGGATGTTTGAAAAAAGAAAGTTCCATGAAAACTTGAATAGAAATATGAGACAAGTTGTTAGTGAAAGAGATGAGACCTTTTGGTTTGGCTAATGAAAGATCTGCTGAGTTTTGATGCTGTCTGTGCTGTTTTCTCCCACCGGAAAAAGAATAAATGCTATTAGCCTATTATACTAGGAGGAGGAGTTGGTACTTTTGCTTTCTCCAATTCTAAAAAAAGTTAATCAGAAAAGTGAAAGAGGAAAAAACAAAAAACATGCCTTCAGTCATCACATGTAATACAAAGCAAGTTCCTATACATGGCTCATCACATCCACCTTCTTTTGTTTTTTTCTGGACATGTTCTTCAATTTTGATGTAGTATATGACTACACTACACTAGATCCACCCACCTAACTTAATTATTAGTAGAATTTATGACTTTCGACTAGACTTGGAATGATACTGCTACTAACTATTGCTCTTTCTCCCTTCTACTTACTTCTCCACTTTTAAATTAACATACGGTTTATATTCCTAATTATTTGTTCACTTTTAAATTAGCACATTTATTAAGAAATCAATTAATGACATAGTGAGTTTACCATTTTACCTCTATCAATTATGAAGTGTATGAAAACTTCTGCATTTTTCAAAGTAATTAGTCATTTAATTGAGAATATAATAGGTAAAAAAAATTGTCCTTTCTTAATTTATCAAAATAGACAAGTAATTAGGAACAACTATAAAAAGGAAAAGTAGACAAGTAATTAGGGACAGATGAAGTATTTATTAAGAAAATAATGATGAACATACTGAGTTTAACATTTTATCCATATTAATTATAAAATTGATGAATTAAAAACTTAAGAGTTTCAAGAAGTTTTACATTTTTCAAAGTAATTAATTGAGGGTATAATAGGTAAAAAAAATTGTCCTTTCTTGATTTGTAAAAATGGACAAGTAATTAGGGACAACTAAAAAATAAAAAATGGACAAATAATTAAGAACAGAGTGAGTACTTTATTATTTTAGATTTCATGTTACTTAAGAAATTAAATAAGTTAATTATTATTATTTTAAATTAAGTTTTTAATAAATGAATATAAATTAATTTATTTTAATTAATTAAATTGACTAATAAATATAAATTAATCATTTAGTTTTTTTATATTGGTCAAATTATACTTTCAAGACTAACAACTTTCAAGGATAAAAAAGGAAGAATAGTGTTCTTTTATGTATTATTTTGTCCGTCCAATCATAGTTGTCCACTATACTAAAAATAGTTATCCAACAATATTTGTCCAATTTAGAAAATCAAGAGATAATTTATCATCTAATACATTTTTCAAAACATTAAATTTAATAAAGTCAAAGGATAATATAGTAATATTACCCCTATTATTTATTGTTTCTTAAGGGATGTGTCAAGTCAATAGTAGACAAATATTATTGGACAGAGGGAGTAATTTTGTAAAACGTCAAATATTAAGAAACATCTATTTTTAGTAACCGCAACATGTAAATAGGAACGGAAGGAGTATTAATTTTGGCAAAGTAAAATGAGATGGAAGGAGTAATTTTAACTATAAAACTCCCACTAATTCATATTATAAGTAAATTGTTGTAGTATGACATATTTTTAAGAAAAATAATTAAAGATATAAATGAAAGATAATTTTTCACTAATACTTTTTTGATTATTTTTAAATTATTCTCTTGGAATGGGTAAAGTATAAGAAGTTAAGAACCTCATTAAATGAAATTATGAATAATTCATTTATTTTGAACTATAAAAAAAAGTAACAATTCACTTACGGCTCCTTTAGAATGAGGGATAATGAATAATAATCTTGAGATTAATTTTATGATAGATTTATCCCATATTTGGTTGGGATAAAATTACAGGATAATTTATTTTGAAATCCAGAGATTGTAATGTCATTTTAATTTCATACTGAAAACGAAATAACAATTTTAAAATCACTAATCACAAATTAATTAATCTTTAAGTTACTTGTTCCTTAATCAAAAGGAGACTTTAATATGGACTAAAGAGAGTAAGAAACAGTCCCTTTATGGAATAACTTGTTGGTACACTAATAAATTATGAGATAGAATTGATTGAGGTGTGCTGCAAACTAATCAACACACCATGTCATAAGAAGGTTACCTCTTCATTTTTTCATTTTATATGTTACACGACAAACAAGTATGGCTTAGTGGTAAAAAAACATACATTTTTTTTATATAAAAATGGGCCAGGAGTATGAAAAATAAACTTAATAATACCTAACTTTTGTGCTTAATTTAATAATGCAAACTGTTCAAGAGAGGGGGGAAAAGAAGATTCATTTAAGTTGAGTAGGCAGGAAGATAAGAGTTTTGGAAGAAACATAGCTACCCAATTAAACCCACATTGAAAATGAAACAAGACTTTATTATAATTGTCTTGATGAGGGAGAAAAAGGGGTTCCCAACTTCTAAAAAGAAAAACTTAGGTGCTCCAAACAAGATAAATTGATAATCCCAATTGTTTAATTCTACAAGTAGTTAACACTTTGAAGGGGTCGTTTGTTCGCTGATTTAGAGTTATGCAAATATTATTAGTAGGGTTGATATTAGTTATGTAAAATTAATTATTTATATATTAGTTATTTTGATTCATAATTTATTTTGAAAAGGGAGTATATGTTTTAGTAGTATGAAATAGTTTAATTATCAAGCAAACATCGTACCATTTTTATACAAATTTAAAATAATATAAAAAGTGAGACTGGTTATACCAAATTTAATACTGGAGAAATTCACTTCCTAACCAATCACCACACAATCCCTTAAGGTTTTCCATGTCTCTCTTATTTTTTTAAA
>JAJOOS010002787.1:0-39407 GCA_029582725.1 Solanum chiquidenum | reverse complement strand
ATGGTAAAAAATCGAATCTTTATTGATTTTGCTAATGTTTTTGGGAGATTTATGGCCATGTGTAGTGTAGATTGGAGTTTATTATAGGAGGTAAAGATGTTCTTGAAACCTTATGTTGTTTGGACTCTTGAAAAGTACTGCTGAGTGTGTGTTGTGTCCTCCAAAAGTTAATTGGTTTTTTACTACATGGGATATGGTTCAATCAATTTAGTAGATTTTTTTTGTTAAAATTGTTATATTATGCATATTATTGATATGAAAGCTGACTTAATATACGATTTATGAATATGGTATGAATTTTGTCTAATGTTGGCATGAATTGGTATAAAATTTGGTATAAAAATGGTATGATGTATTACTTATATTTGGTGTGAAACTTGTTTAAATCTGGTATATGAAGTTGGTACACAGTTTAGAGGAAATCTATTTATTTTTTTCAAATTATTCTCACCGAGTCGTCAAATGACGCACGTTAAGAAGACCCAAGCCTACATGCACGGGCCCATCCCACAAAGTCCTACAAATGAAGACTCGGGCCTGTCAAGCCTGCTTTCCTCGATCCAAGCCCGGTGAAAAAAAAAGCATAAGAAGAGTCTGAATTGTCGGTCTTTAAAAGCCCTTACGAAAGAGGCTTAAGTCATCGATTCCAATCCGATAACGCTTTTCTTTTTATTGGTATGCCGCTCCGCGAGCAAGGAGCGAGCTAAGTAAATCTTACCTGAAAATGATTGAGATTCGATTCTTTTTCCTTTGTCCTTTTTATTTTATCATTTTCTTTTCTCTATGATCCCAATTATTATATAATAGAAACTATAAGAATTCCAAAACATCACATAATACGTATCATTACATTCGAGTCTCAATTTTTTTTCAATTTCTAAATAGCAAAAGCGGCTCTCCGGGGTCGTATCGATTGGTTGAAAGGCCTGAAAGAGAACGTTGTTTTAGGGGGGGGTGATACCCGTTGGTACCAGATTCATTATGTCTACTAATCTGACATGAAACATGAATAATATTGGCATGAAAGCTGACTTAATATATGATTTATGAATATGATATGAAATGTGTTTTAACATTGGTATGAAATTGATTTATTATTGGTATGAAAGCTGACTTAAGTTGTGTATTTCTTTTATCAAAAAATGGTATGATATCAGCGGTCCAATTATGTGAATTGATTGTAGTTTGTTAAATCACCCATTTTTTGTATAAATTATGATTAATGTTGGTATGAAACTGGTATTTTCTTATAATACCTATTTTATTTTATTTTATAATAAGAAAGTTTCTTTTTCAATTTCTCTAACTAGGTTGATGGCAATGCGGAAAAACAAAGAACGATGATGACGCGATCAGTGATAGTGAAGTAACTGGGATTGTTGCTAGCAAATTTGATGGATCCCGCATCGCAAAAGAACATGCTCTAGATACCAGCAATTATCCTACATCAAAACTACGGAGATCAAATTTTAGATAGTTGATTTCAACTTAGACTCTTTAGTATTTCATGTCTTTTTAACTTTTGAAAGATATATATTTGTTTTTGATACAGTTTTAAGTATTGAATGATATAGAATATGCACTGTTTTCTTCAAGTCAGTTATCAACTACATATGAATTATAGATTAACTCTAATAATTTCAGGATACTAGTTATATACAGACTGCATATCAATTGAATACAAATTTCTGGATATCAATTATATACAAACTACATAACAATTGGATACATAAACAATTTAGTTTTGATAATTAATTGGAGATCACAATGAACACCATATAATTGGTATCCAAAATGTATATAGTTGACATCCAATTATTCATACCAACATTTATTCAACATGAAGGATCCCATCTACCACCAAGTTTAATTAATATAAATAAGCAGTCGTCCATCACAACAAAATCAAGATTTTTCAAACAAGAAAAAACTTGATTTACTCGTCAGTGACAACAATTCTGAAAAAAAAACGAAGATAGAGTAATGTAGAAGAAAATGGATAAAATCAGACTCTATAATTAATTTTAACAGATTAGAGTGAATTAAGGAAACTAAATATTCCTAATTAGTTTGAATCTCCTAAATTTATGTTAATTAATAATTATCATCAATCAATTCAAATTTTATTAATACACATATTTCCGTTTTTTTCTTCAAAATCGATTTATCTTCCTATTTTATCTTTTTATTTTTTTTCAAAATCAATTTTTTATCCTTTCTATTTTTTTAGAACAGATTTTTACAATTAATTAAAAAATCTTTTTTTATTTAATAAAATGTTACAACCTGGAATTTTTTATTGTTACAGCTTGAAAGTTTTATTCTACTGCTATAACTTGAAAATATTAGTTTAATAAATGTCATATATGAAATTTTCACTAATTTGCCCAAGTTTTGGCTGATTATTGGCCTGCACATTTATTAGCTCAGGTAATCAAAATTTGGGATAATATAAGCCCAAATTGGCCCATGAGAAATCTTGTCAACTATTGTCTAAAAAACTTGTTTTTCCTAATATGTTATATACATAGCTATATTTAAGAAAAGCTATAATTTTATTAGGTACTAAAAAACTATAAAAGAACAAATAAAATAATTTGATTTTGACTGCTTTTTAGCTCATTTCAGCTCAAGTAACTGAATTTTGGTGCTTATAAAGTTACTGAATTGGGCCATCTTCTCATGTTGATTATTAGACTTTTAGATAAACAAGAGGTTTGCCTCCATGCATCATCTTTCTGAAGCGTCTGAAGATCACCAGTGAGCCACTGGATAATGTCATATTCTTTAGGTTGTTAACTTGTGAGAAAAAGTTTCTTTGCCCTTGTTTCTTCTTGATACCCCAATCTAAAAGACACTCTCTTATGTATACCTTTTATTAAATTTAACGGTAATATATATATATCAAAACATATATATATTTTATGGTACTATATGCTTCTGCCAGCAATAGGCGCAGTAGGTAAACCCACAGTAAGCTTTACACTAGTTACACTTCTTCTTGTTCTATAGTTGACAGGAAAACTAAACCTGTTGTAGTGCTATCAATATTTTCTTACATAGACTATCTCATGAACATAAATATTATGATCTGTCTTTGGATTTGCACTCCACGAATTATCTGGGTATAAACTTGTCTGATGATTTTGTCTGGTAACATACAAAACGATTAGGATAACATTAATTTTTTTTTTGAATTGATTTCTCTGTGGCTTGTGTAAGCAACTTTTTGGTCAGATGTATTTGTAACAATTTTTTGTTGCTGAAGAGACTTGCAGTTCTTAGGCTCTATCTCCAATTCTTAGGTTTTTGTGTTATGGGAAATGTCGAGCCAGTTCTAATTTGATTCACTTAATGCAGCTTAAGGGAATGATATTAGGCATTGATTTGTCCGGAGATGGGTTAGCTGAGTATGATGAGAAGGGGAGGTGTCTAATGAGGATCAAGAGTCCTTTTGCTACATTCACCACTATGTCAGATGAGGGTGAGGGTGTTTTGAGCATCATACCTGCGTTTTGGTGAGGGTGAGACCCACTTTAAGTAAAGAAAAGTGTTGGGAGATGGACATGGACAAGAAAACAGTTCGATGTCTGAAGATGGATTTCTAAATTGCAGCTGATCTGGCCTTCTCAAGGTCTGGAGAAGAACATGTCATGAAATGGCTACACATATTCATCAATAGTGTTTTTCAGGGATTCGATGGTACTTCTTTTCAATCTTTTTTTCTGGACGACTAGTATGTTACATATATGTTCTTTGCGCTTAAAGCCCCCATGGACCTTAGAGCTTTTTTGCGCTTTTCGCCTTTGATAAACACTGATCGTAACTCTTAAAGAATCATAGATAAATCCATAGTTACCACACACAAAGTCAGACATTACTTTGCTGATTGTGTGGCAATTCTTCTTCTATGAAGGATGTCTAGTTGTGTTAAAGTCACCACACAGAACCCAAGGCCTGTACACATAGCCAACCTTAGCATTTGGATTAGACGAAAGTCTCATATTTGAAACACCCCGTCTTTAATCTGTTGAATAACTGACCAGTTACTGTAGAGATGACATACAACTTGGCGAATCTTTAGAGTTTTCATAATTAATCCTAATCACTTTGTCATTTGTACAACAAATATCATTACGTTTGGCCAACGGGACACAAGAAAGTCTTATACAATGAAAGGTTTTACATCAAATTGTTAGGGTTTCGTCCTGATTTTCTTACCTTATTTGAAGTTTATTTTCCTTAAAGAAAAGTCAAAGTATTACCATAAATGCTTGAACTTTTTCTGAAAGGAAAATATAATTTTCTTCCAAATTTGGTTTATTCTTTCCTTAGAGGAAAAGTTTGGAGATCTATAAATTGAAGATCTTTATTCTGATAGCATAACAACAATAACATCCACAATGTAGTTATTTAGAGAGTTTTGTTTATGGGGAGATTTTCTCCTAAACATATTTATGTTTTTCAATATTAGTTTTACAATATGTAGGTCGTTTGACCAAATTATATTAATAATATGTCTTTAGTATGCTTTTCTTTGTCGTCTGATTTATCAACCATATGATATGCAATTGTAAGTTTTCGCATGACACCCTAATTCCCCTTTCAAACCCAACAAGTGGTATCAGAGCACATGATTCAATAATCCAATGGTTCAACAAGACTGAAGAAAGTTTCAAGTGGTTTCAAATCAATTTGCAACAACTTTGATGATAATGAAGATTTTTGTTAAGCTACATGTGGTAAAAATTTTCAAATATATTTTCAACAATCTTGCTGCTCTATTCTTAAAAACAAAATCAATTTTCAACCCATCAAACTTTTAATGCTCGGGCTCCACTTTTAACTCATGCATCCTACTTTTAACGCATGAGCTCCACTTTTAACTCATGCATATTAGTTTTAACGCATGAGCTCCACTTTCAATCCTGATCATAATTTTTAACACAGAGCTCCAATTTTAACCCATATCAATTTTTAAATCATGGTAAGCAACAGTGATACATGAAGATTGTGTGAAGAAAAGGATCAAGATTATGATGCAAGAAAATTCAAGTCAAAGGGGAGATTTGTTAGGGTTTTGTCCTGATTTTCTTACCTTATTTGAAGTTAATTTTCCTTAAAGAAAAGTCAAAGTATTACCATAAATGTTTGAACTTTTTCTGAAAGGAAAATATAACTTTCTTCCATATTTGGTTTATTCTTTTCTTAGAGGAAAAATTTGGAGATAAATAAATTAAAGATCCCTATTCTCATAGCATAACAACAATAACATCCACAATGTAGTTATTTAGAGAGTTTTTTTTTATGGAGAGATTTTCTTCTAAACATATTTATGTTTTTCAATATTAGTTTTACAATATGTAGGTTGTTTGACCAAACTATATTAATAATATGTCTTTAGTATGCTTTTATTTGTCGTCTGATTTATCAACCATATGATATGCAATTGTAAGTTTCCGCATGACGCCCTAATTCCCTTTTCGAACCCAACACAAATGTCATTCATTATATATATAAGGTAAGTAATTTTCCAATTTTTTTGTTAATGTTTGATTTTATATTCTGAAAAGTAAATTGTATTTCTTACAGCAACCACAAAAGTTCACAATAAAAGTAAGAGCTTATAAGATGTATCAGGTCCTAGGGAATCGGGTAGCTGATATATTGGATCCATCTCATACTAATTGTGATCCCGGAGAGGTCAAGATAACACAAAGCATTGTACCTGTTGCTCTGTAATTGAATGCTTACTGAAGTATTTGTTTGATGGCAGCAAAAAGTTATCGAAACCAAAGAGAACTTAATAACTTTGACAAAAATATGCGCCAAAGATGCAGACAAGTCAATAAGAAAAGCACATAAAGTGATAAAATTGGTAATTGTAACTTTTCTCGATTACGTTTTACTATGATAACCAAATTTTTTTTATCTTAACTTGATTTTTTTTTGTGTAGCTTATTGAAACAGAAACCTTATGTGGAACACTGATCCTGATCGACCTAATTGACAAAGAAACCTCTATGGTGTCACTGTCCAAAAAACTTGGACAAGGATTTAGGTAAATATTTTGATACTTCCTTATTTTAATAATAGATAGAAACAAAAAAGTGTTGCAGCTAGAGCCATCAATATGGGCTAGGTCCGTTAGGCCGACCTGGCCTAATCCGTGATTTGATAAGGTTGAGCTATGATTTTCGGAACCCATTTAAGAAAAGGGCTTTTTAGCCCGGCCTGAATAAGCTTGCCGATTTGTAAGGCTTGAGAATATGGATAGGGTTGGCCCGTGGGCTAAATAAAAATTAATTAAAAAATAAAAATAAAATAGAGTATTAAAAATGACAAGAGTCTAAACTCAAAATCTGTTTAAAGTTTGAAATATTACAATTTAAATACAAATAATGTTTATAAAATATATACTACATAAAATAAAAATTCACTAAAATTTCTAGGAATCACTACATAGGTCGTAACCGATGAAATATTGTCATAGTTTTTGTGTTTTATTATGATCATTGGTAACAATTAGTTTAATATTTTTACTTAGCTATTTATGCTTTTACTTGAAATCAAACATAATAAATATTATAAAGATAATTTTATATGTGGATTTGATTTACAAATAGTAACACTAACACCACATAATATTATCTTGTCGATATTTATGATAATATTTTTAAATTATAATTTAATTAAAAAAATTACAAAAAACTATATTTTTAAGAGAAAAGGGCTGGCCCAGGAAGACCACGTACTTGGGGGGCTGAGTCGACCACTTCTGGCCCACACAAAAAATGGGTTAGCCCGACCTGACCCCTCAAATTTCAAAGCTTGTATGGATTAGCCCGAATGGGGTGGGCCAACCCATATTGACAACTCTAGTTGCATTCAATATGGCAGGTTTGACAACTCTAGAGGACTTCCTAAAAGGACGAGGGAGGACATGATTGGGCTGAGGGATAGAAAGGACCACATGAGAGGTAAGAACTTTCTAAGAGGGTGGTGAAGTTCTCTCAGGCACAATAGGAGACATATTAAACTGATCCTCTGGAACTACTAGAGTTAGGACTGGAAATATAGGTAGGACTGGAAATATAGGATCAACAGATGGTTGAGAGTCCTTAAATGGAAAAATAGACTACATGTCTGTTAACAAAGAAAGGCTTTGAGTGAAGGTGGACATAATCTGATTTTTTTTAAAAATCTTTTGCAGTGAAAATAATGAAACTTATGAAGTTCCAGAAAAAATAATGAAATCTCTTGAGGACTTAACACAGCAGAATCAACTAAATGTTGTAGTTTTTTGTGTTAGTCCTCATTTTGTGGACATGGACAAATCTATAGAGATGCTTTCATTGGTTAAAAAGCTTGTCAAGTTACCTAATTTTGTAAAAATGAACAAAGTTGTCGTAACTAATAAACCAAAGGATTTGGTGTCTACTTCATGAAAACTAAGGGCTCTATGTGTACATTTTAGACAAAGCTGGACGACGACTTACTAATGAAGAAGGCCAGGAATTGCCCTCTCAATGGCGAACAATCTCTTTGGTTCTCGGGAGGACAGCACAGTCCTGCTTGGATCAACATCGTATTTTAATAGCAAAAGAACCAAAATAGGTAGAACTCACTGTTTATTCACATTGTAAATTTCTTTTAATTTCTTGTTTTATGGGAAATGACAAGTTCTAATTTGTTTCAATTTATGCCACTTGATGGGACAATGCTTTCTGGTATTGATTTTCGAGAGATGGGTCTGATGAGCTTCCTGAGAATTATGAGAATAAAAATGACATTGTTGAGAATTATGTAATTTTTCTCGATTAAGTTTTACTATAATAACCAAAAAAAATTATCTTAACTTGATCTTTTTTTGTGTAGCTTATTGAAACATAAACCTTATGTGGGACACTGAACCTGATCGACCTAATTGACAAAGAAACCTCTATGATGACACTGTCCAAAAAACTTGGACAAGGATTTAGGTAAATGTTTTGATACTTCCTTATTTTAATAATAGATAGGAACAAAAACGTGTTACAACTAGAGTCGTCACTATAGGCTAGTCCCGTTGGGCCGGCCTGGACTAACCCGTGATTTGATAGGGTAGGGCTACGATTTTTGGAACCCATTTAAGAAAAAAGCTTTTTAGCCCAGCCTGAATAAGCCTGTTGATTTGTGGGACTTGAGAAATATGGATAGGGCCGATCCGTGGGCCAAATAAAAATTAATTAAAAAATAAAAATAAAATAGAGTATTAAAAATAACAAGAGTCTAAACTCTAAATCTGTTTAAAGTTTGAAATATTACAATTTAAATAAAAATAATGTTTATAAAATATGTACTACATAAAATAAAAATTCCCTAAAATTTCTAGGAATCACAACATAGGTCGTAGCCGATGGAATATTGTCATTGTTTTTGTGTTTTATTATGATCATTGGTAAACAGTTAGTTTAATATTTTTACTTGGCTATTTAAGCTTTTACTTGAAATCAAACATAATAATTATTATAAAGATAATTTTATCTGTGGATTTGATTTACAAATAGTATCACTAACACCATATAATATTATCTTGTCGATATTTATGATAATATTTTTAAATTATAATTTAATTAAAAAATTACAAAAACTATATTTTAAAGAAAAAAGGGCTGGCCCGGGAAGCCCACGTATTTGGGGGCAGGACCGACCATTTTCTGGCCCACACAAAAAATGGGCTAGCCTGGCCTGACCCCTTAAACTTCAAAGTCTGTATGGGTTAGCCCGGATGGGGTGGGTCAACCCATATTGACAGCTTTAATTGCAGTCATATAGCAGGTTTGACAACTCTAGAGGACTTCCTAGAAGGAGGAGGGAGGACATGATTTGGCTGAGGGATAGGAAGGACCACATGAGAGGGAAGAACTTCCTAAGAGGGTGGTGAAGTCCTCTCAGGCACAATAGAAGACACAATAAACTGATCCTCAAGAACTACTAGAGTTATGGACTGGAAATATAGGTAGGACTGAAAATATAAGATCAACATATGACTGAGAGTCCTTAAATGGAAAAACAGACTACATGCCTGTTAACAAAGAAAGGCTTTGAGTGAAGGTGGACATAATCTGATTATTATTTTTAATCCTTTGCAGTGAAAACAATGAAACTTATGAAGTTCCAGAAAAAGTAATGAAATCTCTCGAGGGCTTAACACAACAGAACCAACTAAATGTTGTAGTTTTTTTTTATGTTAGTCCTTATTTGTGGACATGGACAAATCTATAGAGATGCTTTCATTTGCTAAAAAGCTGATCAAGTTACCCAATTTTGTAAATAGGAACAAGGTTGTCGTAACTAATAAACCAAATGGTTTGGTGTCTGCTTCACGAAAATTAAAGGGCTCTATGTGTACATTTTAGACAAAGAAGGACGACGACTTACTGATGAAGAAGGCCAGGAATTGCCCACTCAATGGGGTACAATCTCTTTGGTTCTCGGAAGGACAACACAATCCTACTTTGATCGACATCGTATTTTAATAGCAGAAGAACCAAAACAGGTAGAACTCACTGTTTATTCACATTGTAAATTTCTTTTAATTTCTTATTTTATGGGAAATGACAAGTTCTAATTTGTTTCAGTTTATGCATCTTGATGGGACAATGCTTTCTGGTATTGATTTTTTCAGAGATGAGTCTGATGAGCTTCCTGAGAATTATGAGAAGCAAAAAGACATTGGTGAGGAGTGGAGTGTACAGATCTTTGATTTCTAGGGTTTGTACTGTGAATGTGTAAGTTGCTAACTGCAGATGGATGAGAGCGTTAGTTTTTGATGTACATTGAACACATACTACTTGCACGAGCTTAGATGCATGCTTCTTCAGAATAGCTCTTTTTAGAAATGTAATGTGATAGCTGGTAAAATTGTTTGAATGAACCTATATTGTTGATTGTTGTTTGTATCATTGTTAATAAGAGGGAGTTTTTAAAACTTTCTTTCAAAAACCTTGACTAATATAATAGTGAAATTAAACATGTTGCATGTTTTCACGTCTTTCTTTACAACTGCTTTTATTTTCACTATATGCACGTGCCTTGCACGAGCACCCGTATCTAGTATTCCATTTTTTTAAATCAATTTTATTTTTATCCTCCGTAGGAGCTCCCACCCTTTTTGTTTCCATGGTGACTCGAACTCGCAACCTTCGGATTGGAAGTGAGGGGTGCTTACCATCCGAGCAACTCCCTCTCGTCATATCTAGTATTCCATGTGTGTTGGTTACCGTGCTATTTTTCTTCTCCAGAGGGAGTAATTGTAATAGTACTCCCTGCCCAACAATACTTGTCCACTATTGACTTAACATATTTTCTAAAAATTATACTCCCTCCGTCCAACAATACTTGTCCACTACACTAAAAATTGATGTCCAACAATACTTGTCCACTTTATGAAATTCATGGATAATTTTACACTTAGTTCCTAATTTATTCTTATCATTAATTATAGTCATTTCCCTATTAAATTTTTCAAGACATTTTATTTATTATATTTAATGGGTGATGTATTCTTTTCTCTTTTATATTTTACACTTAGAAATATAATGTGTAAGAAGTGAATAAAGATGACATGAAGTTCTTAATATTTGAACTAATTAAAAAATAATAAAATGAAAAAAATTCAAATTATTATTGATAAAGATGGCTATAAAGAGATTTTAAAAAAAACTTGTTTACAGCAACTATATCATGAACATAAATATTATGGTTTGACTTTGGATTTGTACTCCATCCATTATATGAGTATAAACTTGTCTGATTTTGTCAGGTAACATAAAAAACGATTAGGATAACATTATTTTTTTTCGTATTGATTTCTCTGTGGCTTGTGTTAGCAACTTTTTGTTCATGTCTTTGTAACAATTTTTGGTTGCTGAAGAGATTTGCAGTTCTTAGGCTCTATGTCGATTTCTTAGTTTTTTTGTGTTATGGAAAATGTCGAGCCAGTTCTTATTTGATTCACTTAATGCATCTTGAGGCAATGATAGTTGAAGGCATTGAATTGTCCGGAGATGAGATTGCTGAGTATGATGAGAGGAGGGAGTGTCCAGTGATGATTTCTAGACCAAGTGCAACTTATAATATAGTGAAGTAGATCATCCATTGCTCTATTGTGTGTTGCTGGTACATAGAAAGGGAAGTGTAACTGTTTTGCACTCTCAATGTGTAAGTTACTAACTGCTGAGGATGGGAGTGTTAGTTTTCGATGTACATTGAACGCGAACTACTTGTATGAGCTTAGATGGTTACTTCCACGAAGAAAACCATTGTTATGGATGCGAATATTGTCTTTCAGCCTTCTTCAGAATAGCTCTTCTTAGAAATTTGATGCGAAAGGAGGTAGAACTGTTTGGTTGGATCTATGGTGTTTTAACTGTGATTGGTGTTGGTTACCGTGCTATTTCCCCAAGCTCTTCTCCAGATTGCTTCTTATGCTCTTCTTTCTCTCTGCTGTCTAATTGGTTTTACTTCTCTCCTGGCCACATGGCGTGTAGAGTTGCTTGATTGAGCTCCTTTTCCTTTGTATGTTGTGTGAAATACCCCACACACCAGGGATGACAATGGGGCGGGCGGATGTGGGGCAGGGCAGATGTGGGGTGGGGTGGGTTTAAGGCTATGTGGGGCAAAGCGGTTTTAAGGTTGTGCGGGGTGGTGGCCGATGGGGGAAGGTTGGAAGTAATTTTTTAAAAAACAAATGCTGGGTGGATTGCGGGTCTATATGATTTTATGTGAGTTCAAACTTAATTTTAATATTTTACATATCAAGAGTGGTAGAGACTTCATGAGTAAGAATATACAAATTTCATGACAAATTCATTATTGTTTATTCAAACTAATATCAATTTCAAAGTTTCTTTAAAGTTACTAAAACATGTATGTGTGCCAAGTTCTTGGAAGGAACTTGCAGGAATGGGAAACATTGTACATTTGCTCATGGTGTTGCAGATCTGCGGGAGCCTCCTCCGAATTGGCAGAACTTGGTACATGAGAAGGATAGAGGAGCGGAGAACTGGAATGATGATCAGAAAATAATACATAGGATGAAAATTTGCAAGAAGTTTTATAATGGAGAGGAGTGCCCTTATGGAGATAAGTGTAATTTTCTTCATGAACGTCCTCCAAAATTCAAGACCGATATGCCAAGGCACAGGGAGAGTTCTGCAATAAGTATCGGAACTACTGGGAACAGAAGGGATCCTGAGTTGATTGAGATTAGCAAGCATGGAAATGCTGATTCAGTTGCTGTCTTTATTAAGCCTGTATATTGGAAAATGAAGATATGCAGCTAGTGGGAGACAACAGGTCAATGCCCCTTCCGTGATCGTTGCCACTTTGCTCATGGCCAATCAGGTAAACTAATTTTACACAGTTCATCTCTTTGTTAGTTGTTACTTTGAGTCTATATTTAGTCGTTTTTAAACGTCTCATATTCTTGTTTTAAGTCTTGCAAAATTCCTTTATGTCTCTATTGTAAAAAGTAAAGGCTGCATAATGAAACAGTAAAAGCTTAAGACGAATAATCACGAGCTATAGATTGCCTAGAAGCAATGCTTGCTGTTGCTAAGCAAGTTCTCTGCCAGAGCTGCACTGCTGCAGTGGTTCTATTGCGACGTGAATCTTGTATAAAATTAATTGTAAGCAAAACAGTTGTTCAAATTTCAACGCATGTCTTGTTTCCATAAACATTATAATCTTGACATTAACTCACATTCTAGATTACGTCCACACATATTTCCAGGACTTTGTCGTGTTGCAATGTCCTGTGACTGATGTTTTGCACATTCACAGCCATTGGTTGTTTTCAGATTTTGATTAATCTAATTTCCTGTGACAATACATTATATATGCAATTTCTCTCTTTGATCATATCTCACATCTAAAACAAGTATCAATGTATTTGGCTTTCAACGTCTAGCCTATGTCTTGGTTTTTACAGGTCTAACAGTAAAGTAACTTAGACGTTACCACTTCTTTACTAAACATGGAGACACAGAATATGTGAATGATGGGCTCTATGTGCATACGCATCTCATAAATCTTAAATTTCTCTCCTTTTGGCTTTCTATGGCAAAAAATGGGATCTTATCTTATAAGCTCTTTGGCTATTTCTTTTGGCAGAGTTGCAAATGCCTACTGGCCGGGTTGAGATGGATATGTTGACAAATTCTGGCCCCATTACTCCAAGACCTTTCTCCATTCCGCTTGTCGACTCATCCTCTGGGAGCACACTGGTCAATGCATCTACGCAAGAAGAAAAAGAGGAAAAGAAGATCCTAAAATGGGAATTATCCAAGAAGATCTTTCGAATATATGGAGATTGGATCGATGATCTAGTCCCACCCCACCTCCTACCTGTCGAAGCCGATAACTGATTTTTCAGGTTGCATTTTGTTAACTCCTTTACGTATAAACGCATTCCTGCAAGGACCAGAAACTACGGGGGGAGATTAAAGCTGTCTAATATCATCCAACAGTTGCTGTGTTTGTTATATAAGTCTTCATATTTGGTTTCAACAGTTAGGCTTTTGAATTTGAATCTGCATAATTTTTGTTTATAGAAAACAAATAATGTAACATCTATGGGATTCCCATAGAGAGAAAGAAACATTCATTATTTTATTTATTATACTTCATCTGAGAATTTGGTTTATTTCTGGTCTTGAGAAACACCTCTGTTTGACTAAAAGTTTTTGGGAGCCTAGAAATGCTTATTTCTCCCGAAGATATTTTTTTGAAAGACACTTTCAGAAAGGAAAACATTTTACTTGCCTGTTTGTCCATGCTTTTGAAGGTTAAAAGTATTTATGTTTCCAAGAAGTGTTTATTTAGAAACACTTTTTAAAAGTTTGATCAAACACTAATTATTGTCTAAAATTATTTTTAAGAATGGGATTTGAAGTGCATGATCGAGTGATCAGAAATTTTAAGAATGGAAAAGGTTTTGAGTTCATGGATTAGTTTAACTAACATTGCCCAAATTTGATGTAGTTGTAGGTTGAAAAGCAATAATAAGAGTAAGTGATTTTTTTAATCATGCACCCCTAATATTATGCTAATGAAAAGTAAGAGATAAGGCACCATCAAGCAAACCAAACCTCAAATGAGGAAAAAGTGCAGTCCACTCCGATGTATTAAACTTTTGCTATATCTAAAGTTTGGATAATATTCATATATTTGTTCTATATTTTCAGAAAAGACTATTTCAATATCTCGAATTCATAACCTAGCTATATTGTAGAAATCTAAATAAATAAGTTTTCAAAGCAAATATCAAATCTCAAATGAGGAAAAAGTGTACTCCAATCCGATGTGTTAAATTTTCACTATATGTAAAGTTCAGAGAAAAGTTAAACCAGGAGAGTCTATTTAATCTATATTCATACATTTGTTCTACATATTTAGAAGTGGCTATTTCGATATGAGTTTGAATTGAACTCATGACCTCTTTGATCACATTAACAATTAACTTTATACTCCATCCGTTTACATTTATTTGTCATGTTGTACTTTTCCAAAGACAATTTGACTAATTTTTAAAATTAAATTAGATTACATTAATTTGATATTTTAAACAAAAAAATTAAATATTTAAAAATTATACGAAAAATACTATAAATTACAATTTTTTGCATATCAATATGATGAAAAAATACATCAAAAATGTTAGTAAAAGTTTTCATAATTTGACTCTAAAAAAAAATATGACAATTAAAAATAAACGGAGGTAGTATTATATATAAAAAATAATCTACTAAATGATTTGGAAGCTTCTATCCGGATTCCGGAAGCAAAATGTGGTAATTTACTCTTTTACCCTCCAATAACAGGCAATAAATCACTCTCTTTCCTCATCACGCCTTTTCCATTCTGCCATTCTGGAGAAGAGAGCATTGAGAGAATCAGAGAGAAAGCGTTGATTCGAAGCAGCAAACAGAAAGAAAAATGGTGAACTTCATGCTGGAAATTAAGGCGGAGCTTGAAAACCTCACCGACCTTCGGCCACAAGGCGGTTGCGATGATGAAAACTTCCGTTACCACTTCAAGGTATCCGCATAAACGCTTCTGTAATTTTCAGTTATTCTATTGCATTTGGATGTATGTGCGATTTCTCGATGAAGATTGATCGAATTGATGTTGATTCTATTGTAAATACACACACAGTGGATTTTATCTACTCGTTAGATGTTTTTTTTAGGGATATTCAGGTAGCTCACTGCAATTTGATGCTCGTGTTCTTCATTTTGATGATTTTTTATGACGAACTATATTTTTTATACCTAGTAGCAACTTGTTTTTTCCTTTTCGAATGTCGTTACTATTTATTTTTTCTGTATGTATTTTCCTTTACTTACTTTAGGGTTTACGATTATATTAAGTGTGATTTTTCCTTTGAAGATCTATATAAATGATGATGCCTTACAGCTATTAGTTTAAGGTATCCGACTCTATAATTTGTAGTTATTTTATTGTATTGTCATGTACTCATGTCTATGCGATTTTCACTGAACATTGATCGAAGTGATGTTGATTCAATAGTAAGTATGCACACACAGTGGATCCATCTTGTCGTTAGGTGTTTTTTTTAGGGATGTTGAGGTAGCTCAGTGCAATTTCATCTTCGTGTTCTGCATTTTCATGATTTTCTATGCCGAACTATAGTTTATTCCTAGTTGCAATATTTTTTTTGTTAAGTTCAGAATGTCGTGTCTATTTATTTGTTCTGTATTCATATTCATTTACTTACTATAGGGTATACGATTATTCTACTGTGATATTATGTGATCTTTCCTTTGAAGATCAAATAACTGATGATGTCTTGTAACTATTTGTTTAAGGTATCTGCCTCTATAAGTTGTAGTTATTTTATTGCATTTGTGTGTCTGTAATTTCTTGATGAAGGTTGATCTATTTGATGTTGACTCTAGTAAATACACACACAGTGTGGATTGTCTCTGCTCATTAGGTGTTCATTTAGGGCTATTGAGGCTACTCATTGCAATTTCGTATTGTTCTTCATTTTCATGATTTCGCTGTCGAACATCTGTTTGTTCCAAGTTGTGATTTAGTTTTATGTTTCTTCTTCTGATGACTTTCGAGTCTAATTCCTTGTTCTATGTGCATACGTATGTGTGTTACTTCCGTATTCATGTTCTAACTGAGGATGCCTTCTAGCTATTCATTTTGGATCTCCAGGAAGCTCATTTCAATTTCATTATTTTGTTCTTAATTTCCATGACTTCCATCGTCACACTATCTATACTATTCCTAGTTTCTGGATAAACTTGTAGAGAAAATGAAAGATGATTTTATTGAATATAAAGCTGTCTTTAAATCCATGAAATAAGTAACTAACTTCCAAAGAGTGCTTCTTACATTAAGGATATTTATCCAAATGAGATAACTGATAAATACTATCAAGCTAATCTAGTAGATAATCATAAGATCTAATCTAGTAGACAAACAGAAGTGGTGGGGCGTAACATCTCTAATAGTTAGACTTAGCTTCTTCGTTTGTCATGCATATTCACTTGTGTTCTGTGTATAAAGTATGGATGTTACATTGAGGTTTATGATTACTCTACTGTCTTTCTATTTGATTTATCTATGATCTAATTGATGATGCCTTCTAGCTATTCTTTTAGATATTTTCTGGTAGCTCATTATTTCATTTACTTGAACTTGATACTTTTAAGTTTCTTTGTCAAGCTATCTGGTCTATTCCTATTTCTGAACTTAACTTTTCAAATTTTGTGTATATCTCTACGTTCTGTGTAGGAATGCCTGTCTGTTATTTTAAGTTTGACGTTTTCAATCTCTAATTTGTGATTACTCTATTGCGTCTGTATGTTCTGTGTAATTGAGCTAGTTGATTACTCTATTGCCTCCATTGCAATTCATTAATGTGCTTCTATATAATTTCTCGGTGTGATTGAGCTAATTGATGGGTGCCACAATAGGTTTTTGTTTGCGGCTCTTCTGGTAGTTCATTCCAATTATATCTTCCCATTCTTCATTTTCTTGATTCTCTTTGTCAAAGACTCTCATCTTAGCTTCTGAATTTTGTGTTTATTTTACTTGTGTTCTGTATGAAGAGTTTTTTTGTTTCAAGTAAATATAATTATTCACTGATAGAGTTGGTAGCCCCGGTGTCAACGAGGCTTGGTTCAATTTCTAAAGCAAAGGGCCAGTCTGCTGACCTTCCAATTGAAAAGTGGACTTCTTAAACCTAAGTTCCATGCATTTCCTTCCCTCATTGGAACAACAGTTGTTACTGAGTCTGAATAGATCAGGAAGCTTTAATTTTAATGGTGTAAACATCCCAGTTATGTGTCTTTCCAAAACTATAGTACTCTTCCATCTCCCTCTTTAACTGCAAAAATCCTATGAAACAAATCCCACAGCTTGGGATGTGTTTCCCATCACTTTAACAATTGGAAATATTAACTGTGCCATTGTGCCATGGCTTTTGTCCATATTTTGATTGGATACCCTTCTCCAAATAACTTATAAGAAGCTATTGTATGTAGTTGAAGGTTTCTTATCCCAAGACAGCCTTCTCTTTTATCTTATAGGGTCATTTGCACGGTATGCCTTCTCTTTTATCTCATAGGGTCATTTCCACTGTATGCCTCCTCTTTTATCTTATAGGGTCATTTCCACTGTATGAAGTCTTATGTACTTTGTTATAATTTATATGACATGTTTTTCATTTTAAGACATTCCGGAATGTTACACCATCTCACACGAACTTTGTTTTAATTTATACGACACTTCTACCGTTTTAAGACGCCTTAAAGTGTTAAACCATCTCATGCGAAGCCTCTGTCATTTCATTTTTAATGTGTACTACCACTCTCTATCAATATAGTACTACTGAAATTTCCTTTCAGGTATGTTCATGTGTGATAGTAGTGCTTCCATAAGTTAATTTTGCCAATTATTTCTGTGTGATGAAATCATCCACTTGGTGTCCTACATTAATGCCTTTTTCATAGTCCATTAAACTTGTTCTTTTTCTTTAAATTGTGCAGCTAAAGTGTGGCCATTGTGGTGAGATCACCCAAAAGGAGACTTATGTGAGCTTGGTTGAAACTGTTCCTCTTCCCATTGGCAAGGGCCACACCCACCTTGTCCAGAAGGTGACCTATCCTCCTGTTTCCTTATTCGTGACGATATAATCTACTGCGTCAGACATTTCTTTATGCATATCTGAGTTCATGTGTGTTAATTTAGATATCTCACAGAGCTAGTTTACACTGAATTTAACATCACTGAGACCGCTTGAAAGTTGAAGTGAGATTCGGAGTTAATTAGGATATCTTCAACATTCAGAATGGGTTAAGCTGTAGTAAATGCCCCTTTTGTTTGTTTCTTAGCTCTTTATGTTGAATAACTTTGATATCCTTGAAGTCTGTTTTGAGCCTTTAAAGGCGTCGTTTGGTGTGAGGGATAAAAATAAATAGTGATGGGATAAAAGATATATCATAGGGATGGGATAAGTTATCCCATATACATGGTGGGATAAGTTGTCCCAGGATAACTAATCCTGGGATAACTTGTTCTCAACCAAACGACAACTTTTGTTACCTTCTTTTTTGTTTTTTCCCCCTTTGATGTCCTATTGCTATTTTACAGCTCTTGATGCTGTATAGACTTGATTGATTACTTAGTCTTTTGTGACTTTTGCTTCCAGTGTAAGTTCTGTGGCAGGGATGGTACAATAACCATGATCACTGGCCGCGGCCGTCCTCTTACTCACCCTGATAGTGAAGCTGGAAAATCTGCGCCTGTGATGCTATTTGAGTGCAGGGGTTTTGAACCGCTGGATTATGTTTTCCGAGGAGAATGGGAAGCTAAATCTGTAAGCTCTTCCCTTGATTTCTGCTTTGGTGTTTCTTAAAATTAAAGAAAATCTTGGTTATAAAAAAGTTGTCGAAATGTTAAATTTAGGTATAAGATTTCTTTGCCTTATTAATTTTCCATATGTTTTTGAGCTGTTGTTGGGGTTCTTTGAATATAGTTCCAGTTTCTTTAATGAGGTGAGGTCATGTATCTCCTAATTAACTTCTTGGAGCTTATATGTTCTAGAGGTGGCAAGATTAGCACATGAAATCATAATCTGCCCAAGTTTGGGCTGATTATTGGCCCGCACATTTATTAGCTCAGGCCATCAAAATTTGGGCTAATATTTAGCCTAAATTGGCCCATGAGAAATCTTGTTGACTATTTTCTAAAGAACTTTTGTTTCCTGATATGCTATATATAGCTATATTAAAGAAAAGCTATATTTTTATTAGCTACATTTCCCAATTCTTAGGTTTTGTGTTATGGGAGATGTCGTGCCAGTTCTAATCTGATTCACCTAATGCAGCTTGAGGGAACGAAATTTGAAGGCATTGATTTGTCCGGAGATGAGTTTGCTGAGTATGATGAAAAGGGGGAGTGTCCAGTGATGATTTCCAAACCAAGTGCCACTTTTAATGTAGTGAGGTAGATCCAACATTGCTCTATTGTGTATTGCTGGTACATAGAGAGGAAAGTATAACTGTTTTGCACTCTCAATGTGTAAGTTGCTAAGTGCTGAGGATGGGTATGTTGGTTTTTGATGTACATTGAACACGAACTACTTGCACGAGATTAGATGGTTACTTCCATGAAGAAAACCATTGTTATGGATGCCAATATTGTCTTTCAGACTTTTTCACTCTATCTCTTTTTAGTCATCTAATGTGAAAGTTGGTAAAACTGTTTGACTGGATCTATTGTTTTTTTCAGTGATTGGTGTTGGTTACAGTGCTATTTCCCCAAGCTCTTCTCTGGATTGCTTCTTATGCTCTTCTCTCTCTGCTGTCTAATTGGTTTTACTTCTCTCCTGGCCGGCCACATGGCATGTAGAGTTGCTTGATTGAGCTCCTTTTCCTTTGTCCGTTGTGAGAAATACCTCACTCAATACCCTGTGTCCTTGCCATTTTTTGAATGGAAATATGCAAGTGCATGGATCGTGGGAATCATTCATCGTGTTTCAAAAAGTTCCGTTGGTTCTCAGAAATTTTCCGGTTATTCAAATATGAAAATTAAAACAGAGTAAACAAAAGTTAATGCATAAAGAAAACAGATCCTTCTCCTTAGTATCCTCTACACGGCCTTGTCCTGCATAAGAGCCCGCCTTATTACATATACTTGAGATCCTGATTAAGATTTCTGGGTTTGTTATCTTGGAGAATCCATTGAAGTCGAACACTGGCAGGTTCCTTTCGCAAGATGAAATGGATGAACGCACACCTGTTTTAGTAAGTTAACAAGACTGTTTATGGCATAGAGATGGCAATGGTGCTCGCCAAGTGTGACGTATCCCTTTCGAAGGTCGTGAACTCTGAGACCAGGATAAAACTGTAGAGTTTTCCCATAACATGCTTGACCCATGAAAAAAAAATCAGTCTCCTACTCGAGGGACATGTTGAGAATATAATTAAGAAAATAAATATATACTTTCTCTAATAGCTTAAATTTTTAGATGAGCTGGTCACACGCTTCCAACAAAAACTACATCAATTGTGCCAACACTGTAGAAGAAATAAATTACAGGAGTATACCTTAGATGAAGCATTAGCGTTCTTTCACCTCTTCAATTAGTTCCTTCCAGGAGGTAGCAAAACCAGCTCATGTATGCAGATCAAGGACCCTGGACAGAAAAATAATGAGAATACACGAAAAGGAAAACTGAGAGAATTTGCAGCCCCAGAAACTGAGTTTGGGGAGGCTGTAGAACAAGAAGTGGTGAGGGATAATAAAACAAGTTTCCCCCAATAAACAAAAAAGCGGTGAATAGGTACATGTCTTCAGGAGAAAAGAAAAGAAACCAACTAAGAGAGCTTCCCATTGAGAATCACATATACATCAATTATAGACCACTCAAAACAAATACATTAATTGTAGATGAAGCTTCATTTCTTATGTCCCAGTCTTAACTAGACATCAAACAAGATGTTCCCCCCCTCCCCCCCCACATAAGCACAATGCAGAGAGAGCACGCACAGAGAAGTGACATCGAGGCCTGAGCACTAATAATAGCCCGCCAAAATACAGTGCTTGTCGAATGCATTAACAGATAGAGTCTTCTTTTTTTTAATTTTTGATGCACTAATAGATTGAAGACAACAAAACTATTTACATTGCTGCATGAGTTCTGACCTTGATTGTAAAGCTGCTTGGCTTTTTGTCCACTTGTATCGACCATCTTTCACTTGCTAAAGTTTCTTTTACTAATCAACTGAAAATGGAAAGGAACTAACCGCGTCCAGAAGAAGTATTGACGTTAGAGAAAACCACGTTTAAACAAGATAACTGTGTTCTACACCATTTCCAAACTCCAGTATTTAACAAGGACTGACACACTTTTCCAACGTAAAAAATTTGCTGAGTGTTCCAAATGAGTTTCACTGATGAAGTTAAGTCCTTAGCAAGCTCAGTTGTTATGTGACCTGTATATCTTTATCCGTTGCTGAAACAGTAATTAGACACTTGGATATTCTGACTCTAGAGATCAGATTCAACAACAGCAGATTATAATCACGAATCATCAGAAATATGTCATCTAAATGGTTTCTTAATCAGATAAGGGCTCCCTGACCATAAGATTTAGTTTCTCCTGAAGGAATTCAAGTACGTCTTCTCTCTCTTCTTTGAGAAGTAGATTCCTTAATTTTTCAAATGTCATCCTACCAGGGCGCATTCCTTTCTCTATCATCTCTTCCATCAACACACAGGCACCAGGGGCATCTGCATCGTCGCACAATCCATTGACAAGTGCAGAAAAAGTATGCATGCTGGGAACAAATTGCTTGCGTTTCATATATTTCCACACTTTACGAGCCATCTTCATCTCATTCTTCTCACAAAACATCTTTATCATCATAGTGTACGTGTCTGCATCAGGATCACAAATTTTGAGCATCCTGCGGAAAACCTTAAAAGCATCATCAGTTTCACCTCGAGCAATCAAGCCACTGAGAATAATATTGCAGGTCCTTGCATTGGGAGTCACCCCCTTGAATTGCATGTCATTCAGAACCATATAGACATTTTGGAACTTATTTACCTTACAGAAAGCACTAATTAGTGAGTTATATACAGCTACATCAGCCTCAACACCATTTTTTTCCATTTCAAGGAATGTATCTATGGCATCTTCAATCCGGTTTTCTATCCCATATGTATGGACTAAAACACTATAAATAAAGGACGTTGGCCTGCAACCGCCGAAGTCCATCTCCTTGACAATTTCAACAGCCTCATCAACCCTGCCAGCCTTGCAAAGTATGTCAACCATGATCCCATAAGTCACAATGTCCGGATTACAGCCAACCTCAATCATTTCCCTGTAAACCACCCTTGCCTTGGGAAGATTCGGAGCCCTTCCCCACCCCTCAATCAATATGCTATATGTTTTCGAATCGGGAGTAAATTCATTCCTCTTACTATCAAAAATCTCCTGAGCTTTTTCCACATTCTTCGATTTGCATAGAGCACTCAATAAGCCGTTAAAAGCCGCTAGGTTGGGGGGAACATCAAACTTGTTCATGATATGGAAAGTGTATAGAGTCTCCTCTACCTTTTGAGCCCTAGCATATTTTCTCATGATTATACAAAATGTCTCAATATTAAGCATTCTCTTGGTTTTCATCTCATTTACAAGATCCCACATCATCTGATATTGCCTTATCTTGGCAAGAGATCCAATCATAGAGTGGTAGGCTCTAGTACTATGCTCATAATTATGTTGCTTACCAGCCCATTCAAAGAAACGATACGCAAGCATTCCAGCATTCTCAAATCTCTTTAGGACATCCTCAACCATCTCCGGTAACACCCTAATCCCACTTTGGTCAAGCTCTGTGTCAAGGCCCACCTTTGGGCAAGACATCATAATTTTACAAAGTCTTGTCAGTAGATCAAGTTTAACATCCATTGTTTCTTTAGAACTATACATTCGGGTAAAAATCATTGTTCTACCACACAATTTGTGATGAAATCGTCCCAACATGATCCTCCTTGTAGAAAGATTAAAAAAACTTGTAAAGTATCTGAAAAAGTTAAAAAAAAACAGGAGTTACTGATTCGATCTTTTGGGTTATTAATATGTCAAAGTAGAACATTGTTCTTTTGTTCATTTCCAGATAGAAGCAATACAATCAATTGAATTATCTTCACACATATCAAGAGAAGACGAATAGAATTTCAATTTTTTTACAACTCAAATATGAACCTATCTACTTCAACTTTGGTACTTGTGCTAGCAATGGGCTGTGGCAAACACCAAAATCTGAAAAAAAACCTTCTTTCTTCCTCATTTGGCACGACAGTTGGAGGAATACTTCCCTATACGTATATCGAACATTAATCTATGCTTAAACATCAAGTGAAAAATCTTCAATGCCATTAACATCAAAAGGTTGGTATTCCCTCCAAAACACTAGGTGATTTCTTCCTATCTGTCCTATCCTTGGTGGATAGAGTTACCCGGTACCTGTTACTGGTAGTGGCAAGTGGTCCCGAACACCACAGTTATCAAAAAAATAAAATTCAATAACTTGGTTTCTCTAACTAATCATTTTCGACATGTAAATTCAAGATAACTCATTGAAACAACAACATAGCTCTATTCCATTTCCCTAAAGCATACCCAAATCAACTTAAAGCAAATCAAATTTCATACAATTAAAAGAATCCAATCAAATCATTAGCTTACCGCATGTTATATACACATTTCAATTTAGCACACACCACAGCAGCAGATAAAAAAAACAAGAAAAAACACTCTTTAACCAACAAAAAACAGCATTTTACAGTTGCAAAAAACAAAACATTCTGCAACTATGAGATACCTGGTAAGATGAACAAAGTTTATGAGTTTTTTTCTTCCTTTGTTTCTCAGACAGTCGAAGGTTTATTGCGGTCCGCCCCATTTTAGGGATCAAGAAAACCCATGCTTTTACTTGGGCCACTTGACCCAACTTAAAGCCCAACAAGCCCAACCTAAAGAATACAGCCCAATATTCCATAACCTTGATACCCAAATCAACATTTAGCTACAAGAAATAATATGTACTGATACACACGAAAAATTATTCTCTAAACTACTGAGAACAGCCCAAGCAATTTTTAAAAAAAATATTCTCTAAACTAATGAGTAATTGTTATCAGTCTATTTCAATATACCTACTAAATTTCATGTTAATCAGAGTCCGTCAAAATATATTTAAGAAAATTGGCATTATACTAATACACATGAGAAAAACACCAAATTTATTAATTCAGGTAACATGACCTTGAAATGCCAAATATATGTGATGGACTTTGTTTGAGCTCAAATCTTGCGTATATTAGTCCATCATTTTTTGTAATATGACGGACCGATTCTATTGGAGCTCAAATTTTATGGGTTCATTGATGACGATCTATGAAATAATTCTAATTGTTTTCAATAGGCAGAAAATATTTTTCATGGAGTTTATGAGTCACATAACAAAATTTTAGGATTATCTCAATCTTTCATGTATATTAGTCCATGAATTTTGTGAGTTCATTGGTGACGTCCAATTATTAGCAAGTTTAATTTCTTTCTTTGTTTTATATATTTTTACATACCTAATAAAATAATCTTTATTATAGTTAACAACAAATCAAATAAGAAAAAAATATGAGAATAAAATCATATACTCCCTTTGTTTTTGTAGTCTGTTTCAAAAAAGAAGTTTTAACTTTTTAGTATCTTTTTATACCCAATATATTATGTGACATTTAAAATAACAAATTTCGAAGACACTTTGATACACCACTGATCACACATTTTGGTGAGCATTTACTTTGTGGGTACACTATTAGCTTCATACTGCTAGTTTGAAGTCCTCTTAGCTCAACTGTTCTCAATATGCTCTTGGCTCAAGGGCAAGATGTACAGTTGTACACGGAACATACTCCTATCTTTATATAGTAGAGAGGTTATTTTTGATAAACTTTCGATACAAAGGCATGATAAGATGCATCAAAGGAATAAAACACCCATACTCTGATTACATTGTGTATATTAAAAACAATCGATTCCACACTTATCATGCATATTAAAAATATTAGATGCACAACACTTCTCAATCTATCAATTACACTTCACAATCAAAAATATCTGAATCCATTCCTCAGTTTTTAGAGGATGCACAGCAGCTTTATTGAGATATACCAACTTTAGCTTAGACAGTACCACTAAATATCAGATTAACATACAAAAGAAACATAGAAGGTCCAGTAGAGAGATACATAAGATTCACCCAAAAGAAAAACAAGGAGATCTCTCTTCCTTGGGTGGTACTTCGCCAAACGTTTATTTCCATACAGATCAATGGAAACATAAAAACAAGGCTCTTATTGGGTCCACCACATAAGCAAATCCTTGCGCCTATTTATCTTCTTCTGCAGTTGAAGAATTCCGTACAGAAGAGCCTCGGCAGTAGGTGGACAACCTGGAACATAAATGTCAACAGGGACGATCCTATCACAGCCTCGCACGACAGCGTATGAGTAATGGTAGTATCCTCCACCGTTTGCACAGCTCCCCATGGAAATGACCCACCTTGGCTCAGGCATTTGATCATAGACCCTGCAATAGGAAAAAAAGAAGCAATATGGATTAATATGTTTACTCATTAAAACAAAAAGGTACCCTTACATTAGAGCAATTAATTACCATCCTCCTCCGAACTATTTTGTTTTTTTTGTGAAGAGAAGCCTAGCTAATTGGTTGAGCTGTTCAAATGATTAAGTACCAGATTCCAGAAAGGTGACAGACTGACAGGCATACAAGGTTTCCTTGCAAACATAGAAGAAAATCTAGAAAGTGTACGATTATAAGATTCAGGCTAAACACACTAGAGACGCACCTGCAGCGGAATAAAGTAAAAGAACTTTGGAGAATTTAGGTGTGATACTTGATCAAATAAGGAAAGGTGATCAACTTTAGAATGCTAAATTGAGAGGTCTAAAAGAAAACTGGCAATGAAGAGAATGAGCAAGTAAAAGATCAGAATAGCAAAAATAGGAATGCTCAACGTAGTGAGTGAAAAATTTCAACAAAATATTTGATAATTGTTTGAGTACAATTTAGAAGGATCCAGATAGTTTCGAACATGGATCACTTCTGTAGCCGTTAACATCACTCGACGGTGTTTCTTAATAATTACAACACCGACTTTTTAGGTAAAAGAAAAACACGTCAGATGGATAGCACAATCAGCAGCAACACCAAAGGATCCAACCACAATAAACAGGGAGAAAGTAAGGTTCTATCAGCAGCTTGTTACTAAATAAGAGACCTGGAGACCGGAATTCAACATGATTGTTGGTCCTAAGATACCATTGAACAAGAAAATAACTGGCTTCAAAAACCTAAGAGGGAGCATGGAGATCACCCACCTCTATATGCAGATGATGCTATTATTTTGTGTGATGTAGAAGTAGAGCTTTGAAGGGATATCTAGGCTTCACATTAGCCGGAGGAGAAGTTCAATTTATCCCAATTAACGAAGTCAAACATATTCAGTAACTTGTTGGAATTCTTGAAGGAGAAACAGGGGTTTTACTCGTGTTTAAATGGGAATGCCCCTGGGGGGGATAAATGCAGGTACATTGATATATGGAATGGGGTGTTGTAGTTGTGTAAAGAGGCTACCAAGGTGGAAAAGCCAATACTTTCTCTAGGATGCAGGTTAGTAATTTATCAATAGTGCACTTGAGCTCTCCCAACCTGCATGACGTCTTTGTTTCCCATCACTCCAAAAATAGGGAAGAGAATGGATAGATACCTTAAGGGCGGACTTTCTATGGCAATAAAACATAGAAAGTAAAGGGTTCCCTTTAGCCAAATGGAAAGTTGTTACTCTAAGCAAGTAGCATGAAATTGCTTTTGAGATGCACAAATTCAAAGCCTTCTCATGAAATGGCTTTGAAGATGCACAAATGAAGAACATTCACTATGGAGGATAGTAATTAAAGATACACATGGTGAGGAAGGCCCCTGAAAAACAAAAGAAGAGATCACTGCATATGCGCTTATGGAGTAAGGGGTCGTTTGGTAGAGTGTATTAGAAAATATAATGCATGCATTAACCTTGTGTATTACTAGTACCTTGTTTGGTACTCTTTTCCAACCTATGTATAACTATTACACTCTATTGTGTATTAAGGTGTGTATGGCTAATACCATGGATTTCTAGTATTAGTAATGCAATGGTTTTAATGCATGCATTAGCATGATTAAAGACCCAATTGCCCCTCAAAACCTTTTTTACATCTTTTCTACCATAATAGTGGAGGGTATCTTTGTAAATTATTTTTTTATGAAATGCATGCTATTTTTTAATGCATCAAACCAAACAATGCATAAAAATAATCTATGTATAACTAATGCAAGTATTGCTAATGCTTAGCATTATTCTTATACACTCTACCAAACGATCCCTAAGTGTTTGGAAGGCTATTAGAATTCTTTGGCAATTTTCAGCAACAAAATCAGCTATGGAGTGGGAGATGGGCTGCACACATCTATCTGGGAGGACAACTGATTGGAACAGGGTGCTTTGAATACAATATATCTGGATATTTTTCACTATAAATTAGCAATAGAAGGCAATTTTTAATGAAGTTTGGTCTATTCAAGGGTGGTATTATAGGACTATTGAATGATTGAGAGATCACTAGAAATTGTTGATTTCTATAACACACCAATAAATTCACTGAAGTAAAACAGAATGATGACAAGGTATGGTGGCTATGACACAACTCTTGAAGATTCTCTTTCAAATGCTTAGTAGGCGTCTGGTCATAGATTTCGTATATTTTTCAGTTTATTTGGACTTATGCAAAGGAGAAAAGAGAACACTTCAATTGAAATTTATGAAGTATACCTGCCACCTCCCAACAACAGCAGGAACCAAGTTACTCTTATAACTCTGCCACAGGCTAGCACAGATGAGAAGAAATAACCTAGTGTATTTACTCTTTGCTGGGGTGTACATAATATATATGTCACTTTTTTTATAATTGAGAAATTCCCTAGGGTCAGTGGCACTCAGTTTGAAACTCGGCGGCAAATAGGCTCACCCCTCTACCTTTCTCCACTTAAATACTAGGTCTTTTATGCAACTAGGTTCAAATATATGCAGAGTGCCTACCCCATATATCACAAGTTGCACTCCTACCACTACATCAATAAAATTCTTACCTGTCTCAAAAAGGAGGACACTGAATCCCCCATGGCACTAAAGCACACACAATGAGCTCAGTCTTGAAGAGGAGGACACTGAACAATAAATATTAGTTTGATCTTGATTGGTGTAGTTTTCACTTCATGTTTTCAGATGAACTCTATGGTTTTTACTTCATAGGTTCACTTAATTACAGTTCTTACAATACTTCTATCCCCATATTATTCTCTGTACATAATTTTACCTTTATCAAAAAAAAAAAACTTTGTGCTTATAACTATTTTTCTTCACACACAGAATTCAGGGATAAGTATGTACGCTCTACACACAATTGAGGGATAAACTTCGTGCTTATAACTATATATATATCATTTTTTCTTCATAGTCAAGGTAGGGGTAAAGTATGTACGCTCTACCCTCCTAGACCCCACTTGTGGGATTACACTGGGTATGTTCTTTTCTTCAAAGTCTCTCGAACTAATTGTGTTTTGTCCATAAACATAGGAAACCTTGGTTATTTTTTTTTATGCCTTTTGTCTTGGACAATACAAGACATAATTCAGGGAACCTCCATTATCCATCTTCTTTTACTCCTTAACCTTCCATAAACTGTTATACTACATATATTGAAATAATCATATATACACCTTGATCTCCTCGAGTTTATTGCATAACATAATACTCCAAAGTTCTATGCACATTGACAGTCAACGACATGTCCATTGAAGTACAAGATCCTAGTGATATAGAAACAACATGCAAGAAAACAATGACAAATGTTACTAATCCTTTGTCAGCATAGAGACATCTATGTTGCTCGGACTCTTCAAAAGTGCCAACGGGTGCGTGTCGGATTCGCCAAAAGTAGTGTATTTTTGGAGAATCCGAGACGGGTGCGGCATTAAAAGTGAAGAGTCCGCGCAACTAAGAGAGACATGCTAGATAGAAATGAAGCAGGGAGGGGAAGACGGAAGACCACAAAATCAAATATATAAGTTGACTAATATGACACGTTTCTTTGAGCTATAATGTATAGGGTAGTAATGTGAGTTTACCGGGTTTCTTTAAAGTTTTGCTTTTAACGTTCTCTAAGGGACCGTAATTAAGGAACATGTTTTTTTGTGAAAACATACTTAAGAATGTCTCCAATTTTTCAACACAAAAAAATGGTGAAATCATCACACTGCATCTTTTAATGAGTGTTTATGTTAATTATCGAAAAATGAATCTTCCCCTATTTAAAATTCTTGTTGGTTAAATAAGGTGTCAAAGGCGAGCATTTAAATTTGTGTTCCAAGGAAGTAGAGTATTTGTTATCACGATGAGAAATTTGCAGATTGTTAGATAGATAGCCAGGTGGTCAAAGGCCTTTTCAATATCTAATTTGCACATAACTCCAGGCACATCTCCTCTAATCCTGGTGTCAATGCATTCACTAGCAATAGGAGCAGTATCCATTATTTGTCTCCCTTTGATGAAAGCCATCTGGTGGTTGTTTACAACTATGCTTATTACCTTCTTTAGTCTGTCAGCCAACAGCTTTGCTATGATTTTGTAGACCCCGGAGATTAGACTAATGGGTCTGAAATCTCTTAGATCATTTGCTCCAACCTTCTTAGGAATCGAAGCTACAAAGGTGGCATTGAAGCTCTTCTCAAACTTGTGGTAGCTGTGAGCTATGTTCATTCTGAGTCCTACTAAAACATTCTACCAATAACAGTCAAAGCATGACAAAGTTTCCTCCAAATCTCACATTACTACCCTATACATTATAGCTACAGTGCTCCACAACCTCTGTTTTCCTATTACTACACCAAAATCCATCAACTCCACCAAAAGACCAGTTCTAAATAACACTAAGCCCAACCTTCATACAAAAAGGAAGAGTGGGAAACTATGCCAGAGAAGAAACCAACATCCAAATAATCAGATTAAATGAAGCGAATTGAAAAACCTCATGCTATCCTCAGTTTGTTGCACTTGATGGAAAGCATACCAATAGAGAAGCATGAAATAGATTTTCATAAAACCAAGACATAATCGATTGATCTCACAAAAATACAAAAAAATTGCTGGCTATCAGATTTCCCTAAATGTGCTTATAGCAAATCCAATTCTACAGGAAAAATAGAATCCAAATATAGACATACAGATACTTCGTAAACAGACGTATGGTATAAACGGAAAAAGAGGGTTAATCGTTAGAATTTATACATACTTGCGAAGAGCAGGGGCCATTTTGTTGGTAAGTGTACCAGCAACAATCATAACATCGGATTGCCTAGGGCTTGGTCTGAAGATAATACCGAATCGATCAAAATCGTAACGTGCAGCTCCGGCGTGCATCATTTCCACAGCGCAACAAGCCAATCCAAAAGTCATGGGCCAAATGGACCCACGACGAGCCCAATTCATCAGATCGTCGACCTTAGATATCACATACTCAGCCGGTTTAGATATCCCTGCTGGTGAATTCATGGACGGAGGCTGTGCGCCACCGTAAGTGGCCGGAGAAGAGGCAGGTTGCTGTGAGAGAGATGGGAGTGTCGTATGGATCGTCGCCGCCCTTTGAAGGAACGGCGCCGTTCCGGTGAGTAGTTTCGCATTTCGAGCTATTAACGCCATTTCTGATTCTCCGGTGAAACTCCGGCTTCTGGAGAATTCCAAAGAGAAGAACAATGAGAGAGGCGGCGATTGGTCTGAGAAGTACATACACAGTATTAATTTATTGAATAATACAGATCAGGACACGTGGAACTGATCCAACGGTTACCAGTGAAGATGGATACCCGGTTGTAGATGGATATAAACCGGTCTATTGATCCTTTGGGCTTGAGCTACTTTCCATTGATTGGGTTTCACATTTGGGCCTTAGCTGATTTTTGCAAAAGGAATTAACATAAAGGATTAATTACTTGGGTGGATTCCTTTTAGAAAAATATTACTTATTATAAATATACTCTCTAATTATTACCATTTATAGCAATATATAATAATATTATGTATTTTTCAAGTCTGTGTCTATCTCTCTCGCTAGATTAGTCATGTTTTTTTTCCCTGCACATCATCAATAACCTACAAAATGTATTAAACTTGAATAAAAAAATGGATTACACACATTTTAAAGTTGAATTAGAAGAGAATTAAACATGAATGTAAATTGTAGCAAATGAAAGAGCAGTTAGTAATTCGTAGACTGAATAAAACTTGTATCAATAATGAATCAGACAAGTAATCTAATAGTAACAAATGAAAAGACACAATAAACTGCAAAATGAATTAAATTTGAATTAAAAAGTTATTGCACACATATTAAAGTTGAATTAGAAGAGAATTAAACATGAATGCAAAATGTAGCAAAAATGTGATTCGTAGACTGAATAAAACTTGTATCAATAATTAATTAGACAAATAATTTAATCGTAACAAATGAAGAGACATAATAAACTGCAAAATGAATTAAACTTGAATTAAAAATGTATTACACACATATTTAAGTTGAATTAGAAGAGAATTAAACATGAATGCTAAATGTAGCGAACGAAAGAACAATCTGTAATCTGAAAACTGAATAAAATTTGTATCAATAATAAATTAGACAAAAAACCTAATCGTAACAAATGAAGAGACATCAATATACTTTCATATTGAATTACAATTGAATAAAATTGTACGACAAAGAAAGTGTAATTGGGCATAATGAATTAAACTTGTATAAATAATGAAAAATCTTCGAAATTTCAAACCCTCAAATCTTCAAACCTTCAAATTTCAAAAATCACAATTCTTTAATTGATTCAAATATGCACTCACCTAAACTTCACAATTCTGTAATAACTAAAAATACAAATCATAGATTTCCAAAAAAAATTGCAGTATTAAAGTTGTAGGAAGTCGTGGGTAAGAAGCTAGGAAGGAAATTATTACGCTAATTGTGGAGGAAATAGCAGGTGAGAAGATACCGATGAATTATTGAGTCAAATTTGATAGAAACATTGGGGAGAGAATATCGCATAAATTGATATAGAGAGAATTGTTATATATGGTTAAAATTATTATATTGCTATAGATAGTAAATATTTTTTAAATATGAGACTCTTAGGTGATTTTCCCTAACATAAATAATCGTCCATCATAGACATTATTACTTATTAGATAGGAATTAGGATATGACATAGTTTTAGCGGATTGAGGATATAATCTTAGACAAGAAGGTAAGGAGGTCGAGAATAATGATAGAAGATTAACTGATAACCAGTGTTCTCGTAATGCTCGTAGTAGGATTCATGTATCGGGTAGTTTCTTTTTTTTCCTTTTCCTACTTATTATTTGTTGTCATCATTTTCATCTATTTTGAGTCGAGGATATTTCGAAAACAATCTCTCTTTTATTTTAAGGAAAATACAAAATATGTGTATACACTAGCTTCTTCAAGCCTCACTCGTGAAAATGCATTTAATATGTTATTGTAGTAGTTTATTTTTCTTCAAATGTGTAGTAATATATGTTGTTGGACTTACATTGTATATTGATGTTTTGTTGTCTCTTTTCTTTTTCACTTTTTTTGCATTAGTTACTTTTCTTTTGAGCAAATAATCTGTTGAATATAAACTTTACCCTACAAAATAGAGTTAAGATCGTACTTTTCTTTCTATTTTGTCCAAGTCAGGGTCGGAGTTAGAGTCTTAAATTAGGTCTCGGGTCGAGATCAGAGTTGGGATCCTCAATCTATTGGTCCTTTAGGTTTCCTATTGGGGCCTTTATTTGATTATTATTATTGGGCTAGAAAGGATTTGATTATAGATTCTAGTTTGTAAATAATTTCAATGTTTTCCCTTTAGAGTAAAATTTATAAATAACTACAGTTTAGAGCATAATTATTAGTAGTAGCTATAGTTTGTCTATTCTTTATCCATACCTATAGTTTTGGAGTAGTATTTGTTCATTAGCTATTATTATTATGAAGTTGTATCTGTTTGCTTAATCTAGTTGTATCATAACATATATACAATTTCGTTGGGCATACTATGTATGTTTGCTCGATCCGGTTGTATCAATACATACAATTTCACTGGATACTATGTATTCTATAATCTAGTTATATGATTGTATACATTCTTTTGTTTTGAGTGTATCTCAACGAATGAATTGTTGATACAATTGTGTGCATCAAAGTCTATTTCTAATACGTGAATACTATATGCACCACATATATTTCAACTTCTGATACATATATTTGTATTTTACTTGTATATATGGTGCATTTAGTTGTATAAGTCATCAATTCCGCACTTGATATTCGACCATATTTGACAATTGAAGCATAACCATTGATTAAGAGCATGTATCATAAGTCTATTTCTCATATGAAAGTCGAAATTCTTCATTAACACATAGAGTCAAAGCTTTTTCTAAAAACTATAATAATTTTTGAATTTTTATCGCTTAAAAACTCGTTAAATCGACAACTCAATGCAAATGAACATGTTAAATACAATATATACAAGCGTTCAATAAACTATATCAACATATACAATTTGAGATTTTGCAATTATAAAATTACTTCAACATCAAATGTTATAGTAAAAAAAAAAACCCATACACATAAGGTTTTTACCACCTCAAATATATATGCGAGATTTACACAAAATCTATGCTACCTTATAGAGTTAATATCTCAAAATGTCACTCAACTTTGAGAATTTATCTAGCAAAGTTATTGAACTTTGTTTTGTATCAATAAAATCACTAATCTTAGACATTTCTATCAATAAAATCACTCAATCAAATTTATTATTAAAAAAATATTGACATAGCAAAATAAATTACTCGTATATTTTTATATCATATAACACGGACCCACAAATAAATAAAATCAAAGAAAACTCATTAAATCGGGACAAACTAAATCACGGAAACAATTTTTTTTTATGATGTTGTTGAATAATTTACGTCTTGATTTAATAAATAAATGAATATTTTTTTCTTAGTGAAACATATTTTGGTATTATTGTAATACCATAATAATTTGCCTCCTTAATAAAAAATGAGTACAAGTACTATGGCAAAACAACAAATTAAATCCAAAACAGGAAGAAAAACAATAAACAAATGTCAAAAACTAAACAAGTATTTATTAATTAAGTTGTTCGGCGTGTAATCTATTTTTAGATGTTTCTTGCTATATATAATAGGTAAAAATCTTACTTTTCCTTTGTAATTTCACTGTTTGCTAAAGTTAGATTTGTTTAAGCTTGAAAAATTTAATTTTTAAAATTGTTAATAAATAAGTTTTGAAATTTGAAATTGTGTTTGTAGATACATTTTAGTTGACTTTTTTTAAAAAAGTTTTGTGAGAGGAAGTGAAAAGTTTTTAATGATATTTCTTTAATTTTATTTATTTGTGGGATTCATATAAAAATAATAATTTATTTTGCTATGCCAATACTTTTTTTTAGTAATAAATTTGATTGAGTGATTTTATTGATAGAAAAATCTAAATTTAGTGATATAAAACAAAGTTTAATAACTTTGCTAAATAAATTCACAAAGTTGAGTGAACTTTTAAGATATTAACTCCTACCTTATATTTCCAAATTCAAATAAAGTATATTATTATAGTACTAAAATAAACTTAGAAAGTGGTTAGATTAACTTTTCTAAACTAGCTTTATAAGGTAAAAAGAGTCATATCCTAACTTTTGTCATTTTTGACTTAATTTTTTTTAGTATTTAATCAATCTAAAAAATACTCTCTTAAACGAATACTCTACAAAAGAAAAAAGGGAAAAGTGAGATTCTTTCTCCCAAAGTTGCAAACTTTATTCAGTATAATCAACAACAACCCATCTCTCTTCTTCATTATCATCAATTCCAATACATTTGATTGATTATGGCAGATAAGCCTAGCAGAGCACTGGTATTATACGGTGACGGGTTAGCCCGATCCATTGACCCGTCTCATACCCACCTCCATTCTTTTACTTCTCGAGCTTGCTGTGGCTTCTTGTCTCTTCCTAACTCTCCTCCTTCAGGTCTTTTTCAGATTTTTTTAATCCCAAAATTGTTCCTTTTTTGATAAATTTTATGTGGGGTTGTGCTATTTTTCATATTTGATCATTGGGTTAACAGAAATTGCATGTTTGTTTAGTAGAAATCAGTTTGTATATGCAAGAATTAGGATGGTTTGATGTGGCTTCTTGTTTCTTCTTCACTCTCCTCCTATAGGTCTTTTTTTTGTTTCTTTTTACCTTTTTTTAATCTCAAAATCGTTTCTTTTTGATAAATTTTATGTGGGGTTATGATGCTTTTTGAAGTACTGAAAACATCCATGTTACACTTACATTATGTCCAACTTTTGTTAAAGAGTCTGTTTTTAGTTTGGTAACTTCAAGATTGTTTCTTTTTGATAATTTCTATCTGGGGTTATGCTCTTATTCATCTTTAATATTGGAGTTTGTTGAAATTGCATGCTTTTGAATAGTCTTTGATCCATCTGCATATGGAAGATTTTGTTTTTTGGTAATGAATATTAGATGCAGATCTAAATAGCATGTAATATACTGTGCTTTGAATTAGTAAGTCGATTAATCTCGTGCCAATAAAGAAAAGGAAGTCAATTAATCTTGTTTGGGGGATAGTTTAATATCTTTGTTTGGTTGGTAATGTAGCAAAGGATCCATCTAGGCGATGCCGACTAGTTGAGATTAGTTTTTGTTGTTACAGGTACATTGTACTGGTGTCTGTGAGGAGCCCTTTTAGTCTAGTTAGAGAACCTATAGATAAGAACTCCTAAATTGTGTTGAAAGACGAATTGATTAGTGTTGGAATGAAATGGAATAGATGCAGGTCTTTCATCTAGCCGATCAAGTTTGAATGAATATGTACTTTCTTGATTGCGTAAATATACTGTGAGTTGAGTTAGTAATATTTGTTATTGTGTTTGATCTTGTTTAGTTATCGTTAAATTTATCTGCTTGGTTGGTAATGCCAGAATCAGTAACACTGAAAGACAATCATTTCTGGCATTTTTTGTTTTCTAAGCATGAAACATCCCAACTCCAAAAAAATGGAGAGCCAAAAGTTTGCACCTTCCATCTCTATGATTCAAAACTTTTATGTGTATCAACTCAAACTGGTAGATCATTTCTTAGACTTGCTAACGGAAGGCCTTGTAATGTTCTTCATTTGCACTGTTAAGGAAGCCAATCAGGCACTTGTAGAAATCGAAAAGTCATCAAGGCAGTTGACTCCAAGGAACTGGTGCACCATCTTTTCTCAACCACTAGCTGAGAATGAAATTATTATGTGTCGAAGACATAGCCATCCTAGACGACCGAGCACTTGAGATCAAATATATATTGTGTAACTGGATAGGAGGTTGTTATGTTTTCTTGATCACTTTTATGAGACAGCTGATATATATCCTTCCTACACCAACTTTACCCTCTAGATAACAATAAGTCTTCTCTAAAGAGTGGAATTTACAGAATATGTTAAATATTATTGATGACGTGTGGGATGCATCGTAACCAATTAAAATTGAAGAGTTTGCCATCTCATTAATTCAACTCTATAGCCTGGTGCCTATGATTTTTCTTGTTATGCTATGCCTACAGGTGGTTAGTGTGGATGAGTACTTTTATTCATAAGAAAGCATGATGAGTTTCTAAGTTAAAAAAAGTAGTTAAATGGACAGTAGTCACAGTACACAGATTGTTATTACTTTACAGTCCATGCTTGGGAGTCTAATTACATTTTTGTACTTCTTATTTGTCAGTTCGGCTTCAGTTATCATATTATTTGTTGTTGCTATTGTTCTTTTCTTCATTGTTTTCAGCATGACTTCTTCGCTACTGTATTTGTTTTACATACTTATTTTTTGATATGCTTTATTTGAGCTGAGGGTCTATCGAAAACAGCCTCCTACGTACACACTACCCTCCCCAGACCCCACTAGTGAGATTACACTCGGTATGTTGTTGTTATCTGTTATTTTGGAATTTATATGGGGATTAGATTGCAGAAACCGAGGATGCAAGAATTGTCAGAGAATTTGCTGAGCTAGTGGATGCAAGTGAAGCTTATCTTGCCCTGGTGAGATGCAAGTATTCTGTTTATAGTAATTGCTAAAGACATTCATTTATTTCTTAGCCTAATTAACATAGATTGTGCTAAAATACTTCCTCTGTTCTTAAGAATGGGGAAGAATCTTCTGAAACTCAATCTCAGGAGAAGCATGTAGCAGCAACGATATCAGAGAGGTAGGACTACTCCTGTTTTACATGTTGGACTTCCATCGATATGATATTATTTACATTGTTGAGAAGGCACTTTTTTAAAAAGTTCTCGTTCAGGTTTATGGGGATGAAAGCTGCTGTCATCACTGAAAATTTAAGACTGAAGAGTTTCTGCAATAAGCTTGGCCTCACCGTCTTAGAGCTCAATGAGGTAATTAGTAACATTAATAACCAGGTTGATTCATTCGCCTTAGCCTCCGAATTGTTCAAGTTGCTGGGGTTTCAAGAAGGGAAGACCTTGGAGTCAAGCCAATTTGATTTGGTTATTCTTCACGTTGGAGCTGGTCAAACAACAAATTGCCTCAAAGACTTGGATCTTGTCAATCGATTGGTTGGTAATTTGGTGCAAATGGCACATCCTGGAACGGAAGTAGGTTCTAGGTTGCACATGTCAGTTTTGTTGAGCTATGGTGCTGTTCATGAGTCTGATGATTCCACATTTTCTATTGCTAACAGTAGACAAGAGAATAACTCTAAACTCTCTCTTATTTTCCCTCGTCAAAGTTATACAATTAAAGAAGGAAAACCACGACCGAATGTTAGGTAAGTGCAATTTTTCCACTTCCATTCTATATCATCCATGCATACTGTCGTCTGATGTATTCGTTAACAGGCAGCATTGCCCCATATTAGTGGCCCAGTGGCAGAATGCTGTCACTCGGAAGGATATGGCAGAAGCATATTCATACGAGGATTTCAAAGAGGTATTCAAACAGGTTCCTTTCACTGCTCAGAAATATGCTGACACAACTAAGGAGAATGATTCATGCTCTTCTACACTTGTGTTCCTTTTAAATGACACTAGGCATTTTTAACTCTTAGAAAATCTCCTAATTTATCAAGTCGTGTAGAATAGCCGGCAGAAATTCAAGAACCTTTCTGAATGTCTTTTACAATTTGCAGAGCTTGCATCATCTTCAAATAATTTGAGCGCCATTGTCAATTCTGTTCTGACATTTTAGTTACTCGTAGTATCCTTGATTTTGCGCTTGATCTCCATCCTTGTGTTTCTCTTACGTAAAATACCTTCGAAATTTACTGTTGTCACTATAGTTATTGTCTGCTAACATGGATATTTATGATCCTACTAATATTTTGCGCTCTCATCTTTTAACCAGCATGGCGCAAACCTTGTGATTCCAACAGATAGATTTCTACATGAAGTGGCATTCAAGCTTTGGAAGGCTCCAAAATACGGAGCATGAGGTAGAACTGCGGAGAAAACATTGGTAAAAGACATCTGAATTTCCTGAATTCAGCTTTGTCATTTTGGACCTTTGTTTTGATGAAGGGGCTAGATCATCAGCGGAGATGTTTCTGATCGCCAGAAACTCTATATTCTTCCGGGAGTAACTAGAACTAATAATCAGTCAACCCAATTTTCATGGCATCTCTCTCAGTTGTCGTTTCTAACTTATTGGGTGTATAATGTACTCTTTTGGGTGACACAATCAGTCTAATTCTATTGTTTTTTTCCTGAGATATTGTGGTGATAGAAAGGCTCATTGCTTCATATTGCATACTGCATGTCTGCATCTAGTCTTCTTTTGCCTTATGGACGAAATGCTCTTCAATCTTGAGTTTTTTTTTTGGCTTGCAGAAGAAATACTGTAAATCCTATCCCCCCCCCCCCCCATGAAATACACATCTTGTTGCCATGCAGTTCAAGTTTGAGTTATTTATACTAGCAGTGTGAGAAGGAGAATCTTGACGTAATTGGTAAAGTTGCTGTCATGTGAGACTAGGAGGTCACAGTTCAAGTTGTGGAAACAGCCTCTTGTAGAAATGCAGGGTAAGACTGTGTACAATAGCC